>JACXGI010017686.1:0-14164 GCA_016801175.1 Esox masquinongy
TGGAGGTAGTGTCATGGTGGAGGTAATGTCATGGTGGAGGTGGTGTCAGAAGCATTTCAGAATTTCTGGATTTGTGTATCCCACATTTTAAATCACATATCCTTATTTTTTTGTTACTTGTTTGGTTGTGTGTGAAAGTCTGTGCAAAATAAAGTGTAAACATTACTCTCAAGTAGACTATGTGGGTCCAGTGCTCAGATAAGAGCTAAGGATATTGGATGCAGCCTATAAATGGATCGTGGCCAAGCTGAAATGTTATGGCTTAAACCTTATATCTGGGATTGGTTATTATGGCGTATTCATTGTGTAATGTATTGTGGTTCTTATCTGAATTTGTGGTTCTTATCAGAATTAGTACCAATATTGAACATATATTTACATCTGTGATACATTATAAGTATGCTAGAGTGTGGTGTGACAATATGCTAATTGTGCTGGGCAGTTGGGAGACATTAATAGACCGCTTTGCATACTAGAGTGAAAGGCTAAATACCATTTAAGGGAATAGAATGCTGTAGCTATAGGGTGATTGGCTATGGGGAGAACAAGGAAACCAGAAGACGGCAGTTACTGACAAGACATGTGTTGAACAACATACACCACATCCTTATGTGCTATGAGCTGCACCCTGACCCAGAAAAGCAGATCAAGCAGAAAGAAACAGGAAAAAAGGGCGGGGGGGCATATGCTATAAAACCTAAGTGTGCTGTTATTGTGTTAGACTCTGTTGGACTGGGTGTCACGTTGTCTCCAGATATATCTTTACGTAAAGAAGTGAATAAAGAGAATTGCTGTTGATACGAGTTGTCTCCTAGTGATCTCTTCTCATCAACCAACTCGGGGAAGTGCATTTAGTCGCACTTCAACAACTTGGGGGCTCGTCCGGTGTCACGGTTATGGTGGTGTGCGGGTGAAGAACCAGGCGCAGGCATTTCTCACGTTCGCGGGGTTTTAATGAAACCAAAACCCAAAACCCAAACAACTAACAGATACGATAAGGCTTAACTGAATGAACTAAAAATGCGCAACATGCGTCTTATACAAACAACGTCAAACAGTTAATAAAGCAACACTTACCAAACAAAACACGACAACAAGCAACAATGATCCACAAATGCGGGGAGCAGAGGGGAAACATTTAAACACTTACAAATGATGTGATAGGGACCTGGTGTGCATGATTAAAGACGTGACAACAAAACAAGTCCGGGATGTGTTCGTGAGTGAAAAGTAAACCAGGGAAAGCGGGAGATGACGTGGCTGTTCGTCACCTCACCGTCACATCCGGGATGAGGAGATTCGAATTCGAAACCTCCGCTGACCACGAAAGACACTGATGGTTCGCGGCCGCATCAAATAAGGTAAGCAGAACCTGTTTCATCAAATCTGCATATTCGGCTTAATTACCAAAGTCTGAACTAGAAGTTTCTTAACTGGAAAGTACTAAACTAAGGAGAACAAAACTTGTAAGTAAAAAGAGGGTTTGAGGCCCGGGAAGTATAGATCTTCTCGAATTCTACGGTAAAAAGAGGGTTTGCAGCCCGGGAAGTATAGATGTTCCCGAATTCTACGGTAAAAGAAAAGGGCTTGAGGCCCGAGAAGTATAGATCTTCTCGAATTCTACATTCTAGGTTTGGCAACCTACCCTATTTCCTGACGAGGAAATAGACCCTGGGTTCGAGTCCCATAGGGTGCTGGGTTTGAGTCCTGGGGAATTAGGGATACCTCGAATGCTAAAGGAAACTCTGGGTTAGAGTAGCACGAGTACTGGGTTTGAGGCCCGGGGAATCTGGAACTCTCCGAATTCTATATTGGGTTTGAGGCCTGGGGAGTTTGGAACTCCCCGAATTCTGCACTGGGTTTGAGGCCCGGGGAGTCTGGAACTCCCCGAATTTGAATGTGGAGGAAGGAGAGACGAGGCAAGTAGAAAGAAGGGGGAATCTAGTATTCTAAATAGGAGACAATGGAAACAGGAAGAGAAACAATTGTAGAAGGAAAGGCAGGAGTGGTTCAAATTAGCAGTTTATTGTCAAGGGATAGACCACATGAAAAAGCAAAAGATAAAAGCGCAACCCAAAGGGAACGTGTCAGGAATTAAAGACCCACCACCATACGATAAATCTGGCCCGACACCTAGCGCCCCACTGGCAACATTGTATCCAATCCTCGAGGTTACGGGGCGTCAACTCCAAATTGAAAGTGCACCAACGCCGGGACCGGGCCGACACTCCACTCCCGTTAAAACCACCACGTCCGGCTCCGGACAGGTGCCGGATGAGGGGGAAATTAAACCGTTCGAGAATCGCGCTAAAAGGGAATCTGGGGGGATAGTTTGGGATGAGATACAACGCAAGGGGAAAGGGACAAAAGGGGGTAGCAGGAAGGGCCCTCGGAGGGTAGAGGGTTAGGGGGACCCTGTCCGGACAGTGGCAGGAAAACGAGGAGACTGAGGAAAGTGACATGTCAGACTCAGATCAGGAATGGAGGGATGACGAGGAAATAGCGGCGTTAGCAGAATCCTTGAAGCTTATGGCGAAAGCAGGGGAAAGGATGGGGGAGGCAGGAATTATAATCAGAGAAGGGAGAAAAGGGATTCGTGAGAGGCATACTATGCAGCTAAGGGACAAAACGACAGGGAGTAGCAAGGGACACGGGATGTACCCCCTGGTCCAGGTGCCAGGAGGGTACGGGGAACGCTACAAACCGCTGGGCGTAGGGGACGTACAGGCCTTAGTAGATAAAATGCCTCCGCTGGGGGAAGGCGGTGGTCTGTGGCTGGGCCAGCTAGATAAACTCACAGCAGGACAGAGATTAGCGCTAGGCAATTGGAGGGCGGTAGCAGAGAGATGTATGTCAGCTTAGGTCCTGGGGGAGACAGAGCGGCAGGCTTAAGTAGACGGAGATGCTGACGAAACCCCGTTGACCAGGGTAATAGCATTGATTGGTGAGGCCATGAGGGATCGTTTCCCTTTACCCAATTCAGCGGCGGTACCTAAACTAACATGGAAAAAAGATCAACACCCCCGAGAATATTTGGAGACGTGCAAGGAAACTTGGACCAAACATACTGGCCACCACCCCGGTAAAGGGGGACTGCAACAAGAGTGGTTCCGTAGGGCAGTTCTGGAAGGACTGCCGGAAAAAATTAAAGATATAATGTTAGGAAACCCCGACCTTCCGGGGAGTGACTCACACGTGTGGGAGAGACACATAGTACACCACTTACAGCGCGTCAAGGACGAGGTGCATGAGGAGGAAGATAAGGTCAAGGACCTTCAGTCCCAATTATTGCGTTTGCAACTGGGGGTAGCCAGACAAAAGATTAATGAGAAAAAGGGGCCGCAGGTAAACAGATGGTGGCGGGAGCACCCTCCGACCAGGATGTGCCCGACCGGTACCCAGTTCCTCCATGGGCTCCTCAACCACGACAGGGTGTGGGAGGACTGCGCCAGTCGTGGGGGCCTTACGGGGGAGGCAATAGAGGAGGTAGAGGATGGGGGAGAGGTAGGGGTGTTTCCCAGGGATACACCCAGACTCACGGTGCGTGCTTCATCTGCGGACAACCAGGCCACTGGGCGAGGGACTGTCCCAACTACACTGGACGGGGGCGCGGCCGTGGAGGCCAGAACCGAGGCACTCCACGAGCACCTAACACCCACGCCATTCCTCCCCCTCAGGGTCAGTACCCACAGATGGACTGGGGAGAGGGGTGGGAGCAGGGTGAACACTCCCCTCAATGACGGTCCCCAGGGAGGGGCCCTGACAGCAGGGGTACGGATGACCCCATGCTGTCCCTCCAAATTGACCAAAAGACTTTCCCATTCCTAGTCGATACGGGGGCTACATTTTCCACCCTTAATACCCCTTCTGCTCCGGGCAAAATCTCCTCAAAGACTGTGGAGGTAGTTGGCTTTGAGGGGGTGGGCCAGACTCTACCAGTGACTGTTCCATTACCCACTACCCTGGGTCTTCAGACTCTTCGCCACCCGTTTGTGGTCTCCACCTCAGTGCCTGTTAATCTGTTGGGGAGGGATCTGCTGATGAAATTGGGGGCAACCATCCTGTGCAGTCCGGACGGGCTGACAGTTACCCTACCCGATGGTACGAGCGTGGTTTGCGGTCACTCCCATGCGGGCTCTGGGTAATGGCTCTTACAACCTTTACAGACTGAGGTGGCCGACATCTACTGGGGCCTTCTGAAACCAGAGACACCGGAGTCCAGGGAATTATATCCCAGTTCCTACGGTGGAAACCCTGGATCACCCTCCTCGAGCCCTACGCTCCTCCCCCTGACCCTCCCCAGGTAACGCTTTTCTATGACCGTTGCGATGACGAAACTTATCGCCTCGATTTCGAGGATAACCTAGATGGGCACATCTGGCAGATTACTAGTGACTATATTTATGTGGGTTCGGAGGGGGTTGCTTCCGAAGCTATTCTTACACCCGAACAAATGCAGTGGTATAGAATGGGAGACGAGGCAGCGCCTCATATCTCCCTGGGTCTTCAACCTCTGGGAGAAGGGGAAAACGTGTTTACAGACGGATGCTGCTTTAGACAGGAGAACGACGGCTTACAGGCAGGGTACACAGTGGTCAGACAGGTGGGCGAAGGGTTCGAAACGATACGAGCCGAACGACTAACAGGGCAACAGTCGGCGCAGAGAGCGGAGGTTAAAGCAGTGATCGAGGCGTTAAAAATACACAAAGACAAGAAGGTCAATATTTACACCGACTCAGCGTACGCAGTAGGGGCGGCACATGTAGAATTAGGACAATGGATGAGGACAGGTTTCCTGACAGCAGGGAACAAACCAATCAAACACGAGACAGAGATGAGGGAGCTGGCAAAGGCATTAGGACTGCCAGACAAAGTGGCGATCATAAAATGTAAAGGACATGACACAGCGGACAGTTGGGTAGCACGGGGTAATCAACGGTCCAAAAGCAGTCGGTTATTGGCCCGTGGGCCCGTGCTAACCTATATTTCTATTGTGGTGATAATCTCTTCCTCGTCCGCATTCCCCCTGGGGTTGAGGGGGTGTGCGCCATGGTTCACCTGGCGGCCCCGTTGGCTCTGATTGGGGATAAGGTGAGGCCAGGGGTTCCAGAATTATGGGCAAAATTGACGCGCCGCAGGCGCAGACATATTCTGCGGCGGCGTTCGGCCCCCTCGTTTGACCTGGAGGCTCACCCACCTACATTGACGCCATTGGGGTACCTCAAATGAATTCAAGCTGGCCGATCAGGTAGCGGCCGGGTTCGAGAATGTTCCTATTCTGTCGGCCTTCTTCCCCATTACCCCTAATAAGAACGTTGATCGCATTAACTATGTCCATTACAATGTCCTTCGTTTGTCCAACCTTACCAGAGATGCAATCGAGGGCCTGTCTGAGCAATTAGGGCCTACTTCGCTTATGGCAGTCCAGAATAGAATGGCACTGGACATGTTGCTTGCCGAAAAAGGGGGTGTATGTGCTATGTTCGGAGATGTGTGCTGTACATTTATCCCCAACAATACAGCTCCTGACGGGTCGGTTTCTATGTTGCTGGAAGGGTTGCGGACCCTATCTAAAACCAAGCATTCCGGGGTGGACAATCCGCTGGAGGAATGGATGACCTCGAAGTTATCTCTTGCTACATTCATGGCTATTACTGTTACTTGCGGCTGCTGTTGTATCCCCTGCATTAAGGGCTTGGCTATGCGGTTGATCTCCACTGCCATCGAAAGGGCTGACGGGCAGCCTCCTGTCCTCATGCTGCCCCTCCTAGAAGACTAGGAGACTCCCGATTCATGGGCTGATTACTCTAAGGAGTGATCTCTTAGCAGAGATCAAAAGGGGGAATTGTGATACATTATAAGTATGCTAGAGTGTGGTGTGACAATATGCTAATTGTGCTGGGCAGTTGGGAGACATTAATAGACCGCTTTGCATACTAGAGTGAAAGGCTAGATACCATTTAAGGGAATAGAATGCTGTAGCTATAGGGTGATTGGCTATGGGGAGAACAAGGAAACCAGAAGACGGCAGTTACTGACAAGACATGTGTTGAACAACATACACCACATCCTTGTGCTATGAGCTGCACCCTGACCCAGAAAAGCAGATCAAGCAGAAAGAAACAGGAAAAAAGGGCGGGGGGCATATGCTATAAAACTATATAAAACTATGCTATAAGTGTGCTGTTAGTGTTAGACTCTGTTGGACTGGGTGCCACGTTGTCTCCAGATATATCTGTACGTAAAGAAGTGAATAAAGAGAATTGCTGTTGATACGAGTTGTCTCCTAGTGATCTCTTCTCATCAACCAACTCGGGGAAGTGCATTTAGTCGCACTTCAACACATCTGAAACTAAAATCTTTGCATAAGCTACAGTATATATATATCAAGCAAGTTTGGTACCTTCTACCACACTCTGGAAGACACTCCACAAGAAGGCAAAAACACACGAAAGCTTACTACAGACTGGTAAGATTGACCATTTGCTTCTAGACTTCTCTAGGTCACATGTAAAAATCAACAAATGTAGCATTTAGGGCAGAATATTTAATGCACCAGACTTCTGCTTCAGATATGGATTTTACTTTTGATCAGTTTTGGTTTAGACTCATCCTGTATTTCAGAGACTAAAATAGAGGTTCAGGGGTGTAGTGTCTGATATTGAGTGCATGCCAAAATAGCGTTTAGTCTTGGATCCGGATGGTTTGAAAACTACAGAGGACATTGAAAGACAAATCAAGTTTGTTTGGCAAACATCAAAATGCTACCATTCCTCAAAAGCTCCATTGTGTTACCTAGTTGTGAATCCCATCATTGTTGTTGTTACGAACCCTGTGGCTCTAGCAGTCTAGGGTGGATGGTACAGAGACCCGTAACATAAAACTCATGCAAAGTGGTGTAGTGTAAATGAACAGTGAGGACAAACGACACAGACAACCAAAGCTACCGTCAAATCTAAAACGTTTATTCTGAACACACAGTAAATGGGTAAGAGAAAAAGGGCTGAGCTGGACCCAAGGAAGAAATAATATAGTCAAAAACCCCTAAAGTGAACTTTCCTGCCTCAAGAACCGCTTAGCTACCTACTAACCTATACAAAAATACAGTGGGTGGTCCCCCCCAGTTCTAACTAGTGGTTTTAGACAAAGTTTTCCTATGGGTTGTGTATGCCCCATACACTCCAAATTCAGCTCAGGTGTATTCTGTTTCCATTGATCATCCTTAACATTTCTACAACTTGATTGTAGTCAATCTGTGGTAAAGTTAATTGATTGGATATGATTTAGAAAGGTACACAGGTGTCTACAGTCAACTCATTAAGTATTGTCACCCTTCATGAAATTGACCAAAAGTGAATGAAAAAATTACCAACACACAGTCATATTTTGGGCTCAGATGTACAGGGGTGAGATATAATTTTATTACAACACAAAAATTTGCCAAACATTTAATTGAGTAGGATGATTTCTTTCTGCAAAACATTCCAAAGTATTTTTACCAAAGATATGAAATGTGTCCAAAATGGGAACATTGCTTGAAACGTGAAATGGCAGCACTTGGAGTTTGATAAACGTCATTAGACCTGGGGTTTCTTAAATGACATAACCAAATTAATGCATTGGCAGACCTTTACACTCATCTGAAAAAGAGGGAGGAGAAAGAGAAGGTACATAGGCCTCTCCCGGGTTGGCTGAACCAAGTATATTCAGACTGCATTGCAGATTGCAAGATCTCACCTCGTGGAGTTGCAATGGTCATGAGAACGGTGAGGAATCAGCCCAAAACTACACGGGAGGATCTTGTCAATGATCTCATGGCAGCTGGGACCATAGTCACCAAGAAAACAATTGGTAACACACTACGCCGTGAAGGACTGAAATCCTGCAGCGCCCGCACGATCCCCCTGCTCAAGAAAGCACATGTACAGGCCAATCTGAAGTTTGCCAATGAACATCTGAATGATTCAGAGGAGAACTGGGTGTAAGTTTTGTGGTCAGATGAGACCAAAATCGAGCTCTTTGGCATCAACTCAACTCGCCGTGTTTGGAGGAGGAGGAATGCTGCCTATGACCCCAAGAATCCCCACCGTCAAACATGGAGGTGGAAACATTATGCTTTGGGAGTTTTTTTCTGCTAAGGGGACAGGACAACTTCACCGCATCAAAGGGACGATAGACGGGGCCATGTACCATCAAATCTTGGGTGAGAACCTCCTTCCCTCAGCCAGGGCACTGAAAAATGGGTCGTGGATGGGTATTCCAGCATGACAATGACCCAAAACACACAGCCTAGGCAACAAAGGAGTGGCTCAAGAAGAAGCACATTAAGGTCCTGGAGCGGCCTAGCCAGTCTCCTGACCTTAATCCCATAGAAAATCTGTGGAGGGAGCTGAAGGTTCGAGTTGCCAAAAGTCAGCATTGAAAACTTAATGACTTGGAGAAGATCTGCAAAGAGGAGTGGGACAAAATCCCTCCTGAGATGTGTGCAAACCTGGTGGCCAACTACAAGAAACGTCTGACCTCTGTGATTGCCAACAAGGGTTTTGCCACCAAGTACTAAGTCATGTTTTGCAGAGGGGTCGAATACTTATTTCACTCATTAAAATGCAAATCAAGTTATAACATTTTTGACATGCGTTTTTCTGGATTTTTTTGTTGTTATTCTGTCTCTCACTGTTCAAATAAACCTAACATTAAAATTATAGACTGATCATTTCTTTGTCAGTGGGCAAATGCACAAAATCAGCAGGGGATCAAAAAAAAATTCCCTCACTGTATACAGTATCTCTGTCCTGTTATCATTGGCATACTGTATGTTGGAAGATGTATGCTAAATGTTTAGGAAGAACAATAAGAGAAAAACATTATACTTTGTAAGGTTTGTTTTCCATTCACCACTTGTGGAGTCCAGTCTGACTAACCCCTCCTGTTTCTCCATGTAGATAAAGTCATGAGGTTCCAGTGGGCTTCCCTGTTCCTGGTGTTGCTGTCTGCAACAGTACTCGTACATGGTGATAATGTAAAGGATAAATACCAAACATTTCAAAAACATCACTTCAATCCGGATATGGAGAACAAAGACTGTGATGAAGAAATGAAAAAAGTGAACAAGGACAGAACCTGCAAATTTAAAAACTCATTCATCATAGATAAAAAGGATTTTGATAAAATAATTGATCTCTGTAAAAAGAAAAATCCAAATAGCAACAAACAATATGAAATCTCCCTTGACTTGACTGTTGTCAACTGTGAATTGGAAAAAAATAGTCAACCGTGTCATTACATGCGCAAAAAAAAATTTAAAGAAACTCAAACTATTACTTGTGAAAAGGATCTTCCAGTGCACTATGGTAAAATGAAAAAGAATCGACGAATGTAATCACAACTGGAGACATGTAAATCACTTATTACCAGTAATGTTAACTTTGATTTTTGTGGTCTCTCTCAACTAAGGTGTTTGCTTAAATAAAATTAATAATTTGCCACTTGATCTGGTATCCTGTTTTATAACTGGTTTTATAACTGTAAGAACAGTGCACATTTACATAAGCTATATTGGGAACATAGACTGCATGTCTGTTGGAACGTGAAGTTTGGAAACTTACGTTGCAGACAGGAGTCAGGACACAGGGAAGAGGCAAGACACGGAAGAGGTAGGACACAGGGAGGAGTGATCATGCAAAAACTGTCTTTTATTTAAGGATAGTGATCATATGAAGCCATTTATTATCACATAGTTGTTTGGCTCCTTTTTAAATCATAATGATAACAGAAATCAGTCAAATGGCCCTGATCAAAAGTTTACATACCCTTGAATGTTTGGCCTTGTTACAGACACACAAGGTGACACACACAGGTGAAAATGGCAATTAAAGGTGTATGTCCCCACCTGTGGCTTTTTAAATTGCAGTTAGCGTATAAACAGTCAATGAGTTTGTTAGCTCTCACGTGGATGCACTGAGCAGGCTAGAGACTGAGCCATGGTGAGCAGAAAAGAACTGTCAAATGACCTGCGTAACAAGGTAATGGAACTTTATAAAGATAGAAAAGGATATAAAAAGATACGCAAAGCCTTGCAAATGCCAGTCAGGACTGTTCAATCACTTATTAAAAAGTGGAAAATTCGGTGATCTCTTGATGCCAAGCCAAGGTCAGGTAGACCAAGAAAGATTTCAGCCAAAACTGCCAGAAGAATTGTTCGGGATACAAAGAAAAACCCACAGGTAACCTCAGGTGAAATACAGGCTGCTCTGGAAGAAGACGGTGTGGTTGTTTCAAGGAGCACAATACGACGATACTTGAACAAAAATGAGCTTTATGGTCACAGCCATAAGCGCTATGTTTGGAGAGGGGTCAACAAGGCCTGTAGTGAACAGAATACCATCCCCACTGTGAAGCATGGTGGTGGCTCGCTGATGTTTTGGGGGTGTGTGAGCTCTAAAGGCATGGGGAATCTTGTGAAAATTGATGGCAAGATGAATGCAGCATGTCATTAGAAAATACTGGCAGACAATTTGCATTCTTCTGCACGAGCTCTTGGACTTTCCAGCATGACAATGATCCTAAGCACATGGCCAAGTTCATCCTCCAGTGGTTACAGCAGAAAAAGGTGAAGGTTGGCCATCACAGTCTCCTGACCTTAATATCATCAAGCCACTCTGGGGAGATCTCAAACGTGCAGTTCATGCAAGACGACCAAAGACTTTGCATGACCTGGAGGCATTTTGCCAAGACGAATGGGCAGCTATACCACCTGCAAGAATTCGGGGCCTCATAGACAAATATTACAAAAGACTGCCTGCTGTCATTGATGCTAAAGGGGGCAATACACAGTATTAAAATCTAAGGGTATGCAGACTTTTGAACAGGGGTCAGTTCATGATAATGTATAAACATACCTTATCAAAAAATAAAATGTGCAATTTGAAATCTCTTTGCAGTAATGTGCATAATCCATTAATGTTTGATGACTTTATTCAGAGGTTGAGAAATTACTAACTCAGTTTTGAAATGATTCAGAATAATCACGTTTATAAACAGAACATGTATTTAGATGTTAATTTGTAATCAACTTTGGTTGTCCAACAGAGGATGATTTGGAGTTGAACCTTGGTTGTCCAACAGACAAGAGATTCCAGCAAAACATAACAGCAACCCCAGTGATTGGTAATATTCGAGGGTAATAATGACGTAGTCGAAATTGTAAAGTGCTTCCCAAGTCAGAACCGTGAAGATCACCCTTCCAATGCACAATTTGCTAGTTGATGCTATATCGTTTTGAAATGAATGTGAGCTGTGCATGTGGCTTTGGTAGATGTATCATGAACTTTAGCAGGGAGAGCTGGTGCAGCCATCTTTGCATCCTTTGCTGCCACTTGCAACTGAGAAAATAAACGTTACATAAAGCTACAAAGGCTGCATGGAGGGAAAGTGAGTACTTAAATTAAAGAGAGGCAATTTAGAGATTTGGGGGCCCTAGGCAGAGACTGGATGAGGCCCCAACATCATCTATTTTTTTTACCTTATTGTCTTTATCCAAACCATACTGGCAACATTTTGAACACACCTTCTTTCTTTATTGTTGAATGGAACTGCCACTTACAAAGATACTTGCATTGCTTCCCCTTTCAGTGAAGTAAATCAATTAGTTTAAAAATAATTATCTGAAGGGTATATACTGCCTTATACGCTACGACTACAGTGAATCACAAAGCATTTAGCTATTTTGTTCAAGTGTACAGTTTCTTAATCATGATCAAGTGCATTCATGTACCTTCCTTTTCTCACTATCCTGCACCTTTCCTTATCTGTCATCTGGGAGGGTCACGTATACCTGGAACAGACATTATATTCTGTCAGAGCTTTCTTGTTGAGCCAAGATGTCAACATCACTAATTTGTGATCAGTAGCACTGTCGCTGCAACCTGGTCTCAGAATGATTACGCAGACTATTTGACGTAAATTTTAGCCAGGGGATTTCGTAAGATATATTACGTTCAGTAAAATAACGTTAGAGTCTGAATGGAGGAAAAAAAACTGAGTGCTGTGTTTCAAACCAGCAACCTTCCACATCCCAGATAGGTACGCTACCCACTGCTCCAGTGAGGAACCTGTATGCAGTGAAGGCGAGTGGTGGTGTCACAACATAAATATGTTAGAAGTGATTTTCTGTGTAATCCTAACCCAAACCTTAACCCTAACCTTAACCCCAGTGCTGTGATACCTAACCTTAATCCTAACCTTAACCCGAGTGCTGTGATGCCTAACGTTAACCTAACTTTAACAAAAAAATACTTTTCTAACTTATTCTAGCACCCTTGGTGTTGCTGTTACTCATCCCAAAGCCACATATCCAGGGTGGGGCAATGGGTAGGGTGGCTGCCTTCTCATTCGTATGTCGCCGGTTCGGAACACAGGTCAAACACTTTCTTCAAAACTCGTAATTATTTATACGTTTTCATAGCGTTCGTAAATATCATACGTTTGTCTGGCATTCGTATGTTATTGTACGTTTTAATAGCGCTCGTAACATTTGATACGTTGTAATAGCATTCATAAGATATGTTACGTTTTTATACTTTCGTTCTGTATCATACGTTTTGGTGGCGCTTTGTAATGTAACCTAACGTAACGTCACATATCATACGAAATCGTGTGCCATGGATTTACGTAAAATAGTCTATGTAGTGTCCTGAGACCACGTTGGTCGCTATCACCATCATCAACATTTGCATCATTATAATCAACACGCGTGATTTTAGAAGAACGAAATGATGTAATTGAATCAGTCTTTTTAACCTCTGTCTGGTGACCGTTTATGATGGTTAAGGTCAGGGATGGCGCTTTCTTATGTAACTGTCAAACAGTCATATTCAGTAAGAAATAGCCATAGCCGCTTAGCTTTCATGTTTCTGACACAAGTAGTAGCCGCAGCCACAAAGCAACAACTGTTATGGACACTCAACATTTTTCTCCTTCCTTCTTTTTTCTGCCCTGTGGGCGTTTCATATTTAAAAAACATTTCTGTCCATCTCTGAGTATTAAAGGAAAAGTTTGCTATTTTTGAACACTCAGTGTGTGGTTTCCAGTGATAAAAAAAAGAAATCTAGCTCAAGGATCACTTTTCAAGGCTTCTTTTCTTCCACCCTGAAAGTATGAGACTTTGGCTCATTGTCTTACAGATTGGTGTAAACACTCCAGTCGATCAACTCCACTTGGCTGACCATCGGGTACATTTTGATATTGCTGACAACAAAAAGGGAATACTAAACATTGTTTTTTGTTTTAAATACATCTGTTCCCCATGTCAGACTTGCAGTGCAACCAAACAACCCTGGAGTACAGGTATGTGCCTCTGCCTCTTTTTCCAATTTATTTTGGGGTCGTGGAAGAAGGTTTCCAAAACAATGTACAAGGTTCTACCAACAAACATTTCATATGAAGAACACTTTCTGGAAGACATTTTGCTTTTCCTAGAAGGAATATTTTTCACATGTACAGGTGCTGGTCATATAATTAGAATATCATCAAAAAGTTGATTTCAGTAATTCCATTCAAAAAATGAAACTTGTATAATGTATACATTCATTCATTCCACACAGACTGATATATTTCAAGTGTTTATTCCTTTTAATTTTGATGATTATAACTGACAACTAATGAAAACCCCAAATTCAGTATCTCAGAAAATTAGAGCTCTGTGTCCAAGCACATTAATAGAGAGGCAAAGGGATGGAAAAGATGTGGTAGAAAAAAGTGTACAAGCAATAGGGATAACCACACCCTGAAGAGGATTGAGAAACAAAACCCATTCAAAAATGTTGGGGAGACTCACAAAGAGTGGACTGCAGCTGGAGTCAGTGCTTCAAGAGCCACCACGCACAGACGTATGCAAGACATGGGTTTCAGCTGTCGTATTCCTTGTCAAGCCACTCTTGAACAAGACACAGCATCAGAAGCGTCTCGCCTGGGCTAAAGACAAAAAGGACTGGACTGCTGCTGGGTGGTCCAAAGTTATGTTCTCTGATGAAAGTAAATTTTGCATTTCCTTTGGAAATCAAGGTCCCAGAGTCTGGAGGAAGAGAGGAGAGGCACAGAATCCACCTTGCTTGAAGTCCAGTGTAAAGTTTCCACAGTCAGTGATGGTTTGGGGTGCCATGTCATC
>JACXGI010017687.1:0-14180 GCA_016801175.1 Esox masquinongy
TTTTATCCCTGATGTCCTTACACAGCTCTCTGGTCTTGGCCATTGTGGAGAGGTTGGAGTCTGTTTGATTGAGTGTGTGGACAGGTGTCTTTTATACAGGTAACGAGTTCAAACAGGTGCAGTTAATACAGGTAATGAGTGGAGAACAGGAGGGCTTCTTAAAGAAAAACTAACAGGTCTGTGAGAGCCGGAATTCTTATTGGTTGGTAGGTGATCAAATACTTATGTCATGCAAAAAATGCAAATTAATTATTTAAAAATCATGCAATGTGATTTTCTGGATTTTTGTTTTAGATTCCGCCTCTCACAGTTGAAGTGCACCTATGATAAAAATTACAAACCTCTACATGCTTTGTAAGTAGGAAAACCTGCAAAATCGGCAGTGTATCAAATACTTGTTCTCCCCACTGTATATGGTTTTGTGTTAACACGTCATGCCAAGATCAAAAGACCTATCCAAGGCTCACAGAATAAAGATTATTGGTGCCCTTAAGTCTGGGAAGGGTTACAATAATTTCCAAGCAATTCAAAGTACATCATTCCACTGTACGACAGATCAGCTACAGATGGAGAAGTCCAAACCACCAGCAATATACATAGAACAGGTTGTCCCACCAAATACAGCCCAAGAGCGGACCGAAAGATGTTTATTAAAGTCTCTAAGAACCTCAGGTCAACATCTATATCTCTACAGGCCTCAATCAATGTCAAGGTGCATAAGCCAACTGTCAGAAAGAGGCTGCACAAACTTGGCCTACGTGGGAGGTCAGGAATGAAAAAGCCTCTGGTCTCAAAATAGAATATCAAGAAATGACTGACAACACCTGGGTAAAGACCAGAAGCAGTACTGCAAGGAGGAGTGGGCAAACATTTCTCCAAGTTGACCTCCATTCATCAGGCCTTTAAGTTAGAGTGACTAGACTAGACGACATTTTGACTTGGGATACAGGTGTGTAGTGACTGTGTAAAGGAACCACTGGGGTATTTTAGCTTCAGCATTTAGAGGTTGAACTGCATGGTCTTTCGCTGCTTTCTCTTTAGTACAACTTTTCTTTGCTAATCTCCCACCTTGTTTATATGTGGCGTTGTATTAGAACACATATTCACTGTAGGTTGAATGCAACTGTTGTGTTTAATTTAAGGTTTCAAGGAGATGACTCACTCTGTGTGTGTGTGTGTGTGTGTGTGTGTGTGTGTGTGTGTGTGTGTGTGTGTGTGTGTGTGTGTGTGTGTGTGTGTGTGTGTGTGTGTGTGTGTGTGTGTGCATATGCTTGTTCCACAAAGGGTGACTCAGGAGGCCCCCTAGCCTGTGCAAAGGATGATGTCAGCTTCCTGTATGGTGTCATCAGCTGGGGTGAAGGCTGTGGAAATACTGGGAAGCCTGGTGTCTACACCAAAGTTGTTAACTATGTGAACTGGATCAACACAATTATTAAGCGCAAGCCCAAGTCTGAATAAAAGGACATTTGACTTTATCTACAACCCTGCTTCCAGAAAAGTTGTGACGCTGTGTAAAATGTAAAGAAAAACAGAATGCAATGATCTGCAAATAATTTGAACCCTATATTCAACAGAAAATAGTACAATAACAACATGTGAAATGTTGAAACTGAGAAATGTTATTGTTTCTTGAAAAATATATGTCCGCTTTGAATTTGATGCCAGCAACACGTTTCAAAAAAGCTGGGACAGGGGCAACAAAATGAATGAATCAATCAAATTTATTTATAAAGCCCTTTTTACATCAGCAGTTGTCACAAAGTGCTTTTACAAAACACCCGGCCTTAAACCCCAAGGAGCAAACAACAGTAGTGTTGAATTTCAGTGGCTAGGAAAAACTCCCTAAGAAGGCCGAAATTTAGGAAGAAACCTAGAGAGGAACCAGGCTCAGAGTGGTGACCAGTCCTCTTCTGGCTGTGCCGGGTGAACATATTAAGAGTACAAATTGTAATAATTAATAAATGCATGTGGGCTGAGTCCCGAGTATATTTAAACCTAGTCCAGGTTGGAAGCATGACCAGATGGACAGGGACAACACGGGGGGGGGGTGTCAGCACAGTGGCAGCTGAAATCTTCAGGTATTGTCTTGATCTGCAACACAACCAGGAGGACTTTGGACAAGGACAGCAACGGGTCTTTCAAGCCTGGTACTCCTCAGGTGTGGGCCAGGACCTCATGTCCCCCTAAGTTTAAAACGGCAGAAAAAATTTAGAAAATGCATTCCTTAGATCTACAAGGATTTATAGTGGAGAAGGAAAAGATCACACCTGCGTACAGTTGCGTCCTACTCCCACAGCACAATAATATAGCAGCGTAAGACCATGGGGCTGTTACAGGGGGTTCCAGTGACACTGTAGCCCTATCCGGGGGAGGCCCTGGACAGGGCCCAACAGTCAGGAAATCAATCAAAAAAAAAAAAGACTGGAAAAGTTGTGTAATGCTAAAAAAACAACCTGGTGGAACATTTCACAACTAATTAGGTTAATTGGCAACAGGTCAGTAACATGATTGGGTATAAAAAGAGCATCCCGGAGAGGATGAGGCTTTCAGAAGTAAAGACAGGGAGGGGTTCACCACTCTGTGAAAGACTGCGCAGGCAGTACGTTGCAGCATCCACAAATGCAAAAGCTAAAACTAACATGCAAAGAAGAAACCATAAACAATATCCAGAAACGCTGCTGCCTTCTCTGGGCTCATTTAAGATGGACTGAGGCGAAGTGGAAAACTGTCCTTTTGTTTGACAAATTAAAATTTGAAAATATTTTTGGGTATCATGGACGCTACGTCCTCCAGGCTTAAGAGGAGAGGGACCAAAACTGGCTTGTAATCAGTACCCAGTTCAAATTTTGAACTGTGTGAACTTCAAAAGCCAGCATCTGTGGTGGTATAGGGGTACATTAGTGCATGTGGCATTGGTGACTCACATCTGTGAAGGCGCCATTAATGCTGAACAATATATACAGGTTTTGGACCAACATATGTTGCCATCCAGACGATGTCTTTTTCAGGGACGGCCTTGTTATTTTCATCAAGACAATGCCAAACTACATTCTGCAGGTATTACAACGGCATGGCTCCATAGTGAAAGAATCCAGGTGTTAAACTGGCCTGCCTGCAGTCCTGACCCATTGGAAACATTTGGCGCATTATGCAATTAAAAATATGACAAAGGAGACCCTGAACTGTTGAGCAGCTGAAATCCTATATCAAGTAAGAAAGGGAATACATTTCACTTTCAAAACTACAGCAATTGGTCTCAGTGTGCAAATGCTTACAGAGTGTTGTTAAAAGAAGAGGTGATACAACACAGTAGTAAACATGCCCCTGTCTCAAGTTTTTTGATATATGTTGCTGGCATCAAATTCAAAATGGGCAGGTGTTTTTCCCAAAACAATAACATTTCTCAGTTTCAACATTAATATGTTGTCTTAGTACGATTTTCAATTAAATGTAAGGATAAATGATTTGCACATTATTGCATTCTGTTTTTATTTGCATTTTAGCGTCCCAACTTTTTGGGGATCGGGGTTGTATTATTTTTATGTCATACTGTGGAACAAAAGTCGTTTGTACACTGTAAAATAATGATTATTTTGTGACTGAATAAACATTGTAAATGTTTTTAGTAGTATTTCCACCTGTCTTGAAATTTTTCGTTGAATGAAGTGGTCCCTGTAAAAGCAAATGACTTGTCTTGTCAGTTAGTCACCCCCAGATGATTACAGTTGTCTAGTTTATTGATTAGTATGCTATTGTGTTATGAGTCAAATGCAAAGAGATTTTAATTTAACTATAATTAGATAGGTAACACATTGAAAATGACCTGTTGAAAAACATCTCGTTCATGGGCATGTAGATATTGAGTTTGGGTGCGTGCGATTCTCTGTGTTGTCACGCAGGGGTGCACGACGTGCGTGTACAAGGGTTAGCGTGCCCCCTCTTAAGTAGGCTAAAAGCTATTTTGAAAGTGACCCCTCATTCGGGAATGGGACAGCAACACGGCAGCTGTTTGGAACCATGAATGAAGATGACGGATTCGGTTGTCGTGGAGGGATATGTCAAATTCAGAGATGGGAAAAAGGTGTTTACAAAACGTAACAATTCAGTAAACATGCATGTGCGTCGAAGATTAACGGTCTTTTAACGTCTGCGTGTATTATGTACCGTTATCTTTTTCAGTGGAAGAATAGGTGGGTCGTACTTCGCAAGCCTTCGCCTGTAGCAGGTACGTCGCACACTCAATGTTCTATATTTGAAAGTGCGTAATACCATACACGTTTTTGGAATAACAACTTTGAAACGTTTGGCTTTGTTAAATTAATTTGTCAATCTAATTCTGTACATTCTTAAAATGTCCTGCAACCTTAATAAATCGACGATTTACGTTCTGCTTATAATTTTAAATGACCCAAATGCAAAGCAACTGGGAGCAAAAGTTGCCTTAATGCTTGCCACGAAATTAAATGTGTTACAATGCATAGGCCGCAGTGCTGGAATAGGTTCGAATTTCACGTTGCACATTCTGAACTTTGCCGGGCCACCTTTATGTGTTCAGGTATGCTACATTGGTAGAGCACAATACCGCACGTGTGTCTATAAGTTGTTTACAACTCTGTATATCAGACATGTATGTTAATTGTATATACATGTATATCAGACATGTAGCCTATGTTAACATATATTGTAATTATCTGATGTTACGCATCGTACAGCCTATTAGCCTACTATTCTCAAGTGGAATTTAGTAGCATGCCTCAAGTTGCTGCACACTAGGCGCCAAGTTTTTGCATCAGTGATTGACGTCATTCTTGGGTCTACTCACAAAGACATAGGCTTTCATGCTGCCGCACTTTGGTTACGCAACAGAAGCAGCCAGGTTGGGTTGAACTAAAGCCTGGTCGTCTCTGCCTATTTGGGCTCTGCCCTTCCGTACCTTAGGTGTTTATTGAACTAAGCCGAGGTTGGATGCAACCATCCCTTGTCCCTTTGAAGCACCAGTTATCCCAGCTGTCCAGGGTCACTCGTGAGCTGTGTCCAGTGTGTCCGTCTCGTGTCAGCTTGAGGCCGGGACAATAATAGGCCTTGTTTGGTCAGTTGACCCTGATCGTACTTCAAAAGCGCCACGGTGACAGGGCGTGGAGACCAGTGACTACTGTCTGGCTGTCGTCACCAGGCACCCAATATGTCAAGGGAAACTGCTTCTAAAAGTGGGCCCGCTACGGTTTATTTACCTTGAGTAATGACGAGTCTGGACTACAGAAGAAGATGCGGGTTAGGGTTGGCTGGTCATGTCTTACAGTGGCCGGTACTGCCAGAAGGGCGAAAGTGCAAACGTTGTTTACTGGGTTGATGTTGTGATGAGCGTAACCTCTCTGGGATCGTAATGTGAAGTCAGTCCTTTTGTATCTTTATTTAGAAACAGACCAGACAAATATTTGCGCCACATTTCTTCGCTAGTCCACAGCGAAGTTCAACAAGCGCTCACATGTTCTAACGCTGTTTACTCCCATCTTTCTCCTCCCTGTCCTCCTACCCCATCAGAACAGTCAGTACCGTACAATAACAATACCGTTTTTTTAAAAGCTCAAACTGAATTTTTTTTTTTTTTGAATACAGTGATAACTAAATGTATGACAACCTTCTCTGGATGTAGTTAGCCTCCTCTTCTCATCTTAGTGCTGGACTAATGGTTGTCTGTGTCTGGTAAACTGAGTCACGCACAGATCCCATATTTAAATGTGATTATCCTGTTGTTGTAGGAAGTTGTATTTGAGGTTTGGAAAAGCTTTTACAAAATCACTTTAAAATGTCTAACGTAATTTACCTTAATGCAAAATATAAGGTATGTCCATTCACGATAATCCATGCAACAACATTTATTTATGTGTTGCGAGAAGCTTGGTCAAATTAAGCTACAGCGTCTTTATTTTAGGATTAAAATATTACAAACAATGCAATTGTTTTGTGAGACATACACACGCAAGCTTTTCCCTCCTCCCTCTTTCTTCCTAGACTGCCTGGTGCTGCAGGTCTACAAAGACAAGTTAGACAAAGCCCAGGGTCACCGCGAGAGGGGCAGCGTCACCTTGGAGGACATTTGTGGTCTGGAGTCGGGTGTGCCCTATGAAGGTGTGGGCCACACGCTCTCCATCCTCTGCCTGAACCAGGCTGCCGTGCTGGGCTTTGACGGCAAGGACGCTCTGCTGGCCTGGGACATCCGCATCCGCTACAGTTTGGGAGAAGGTGGGAGATGCAGGGCTAGTCATTGGGCGCGGGGGGGCTAAAGGTTGAAATTGTCCCCCCCCCCGTCACTTTATGTCGCAGCCAGGCCCGCATTGGTTTCTGCTCTATGCTTGCGCTCCCTGCGTGCACGCCGTGTTTATTAGTTCGTGAAGTAATAAATTGATCCGATGTTGTACATTTTAGCCCGGGGTCATCTGTGTCCCCTTCAGCCTGATGACATATCCACGCGGCCCAGGGAGGTGGTGTGTAATGCAGATGTTCTCAACTGGTTTTGCCCCAAATTGAACCAGGTTGTGTTTTTTTGGGGGCGGGGGGGTGGGGGTGGGTGGGTGCTGAAATCTCTGCTTCTGGATGGGAAGTTCCTGTTACGAGCTCCGCTCCTAGTTGCGGCTTAGAACTGTGGAGATGAGTTTTCGTGGCTAACGTAGGCTTTGTGTAGCGGTTGTGTTGGACAAGGGAACAGCATTTCCAACTTCTTCACTCTCAGTGATTAATGAATAATGTTAGTAAGCACACTTGTTTTTAGTGTTTCTAACAGTTATGTATTGATAATACTGTGATTTTTTTTTATAAATCTTTATTGTGGGTCCCCACTTTTAAAGCATGTTCTTTTATGAAAATAACTCAGAAATATATTTTTAGAACTGCATGAATACAGTAATCTCCTCTTCCAGTTTGAAAAACAATGGCTAGATTTTAACCATGATGTTTAACAACGTCAAAAGTTTAACTGTCCCATTCCAGACTTTTCCATGAAAACGCAGTGTATTTTCCTATGGGGTGATGTGCATACTTTCTGAGTTATGACTAACAGCTAAACGGAATTTGGGGAAAAAATAAAACGTATATTTACCTCTGCTGGACATTGAGATACATCAGCTTGGTAAAACTGAACCTGGTCAGTTAGTTACTGCTTACTGACCAGTGTCATACAGGGTGGTTGGTTTCAGGGTGGTTGGTTTCTCCAGTGACATGCACTTCTGGGTGACCAATTTAACATGAAATGGGTATCAAACCAAATATCCCTATAGTAACCAGTGAGGAGTTTTAGATGTCACATTAATGACTGATTTAACCTGCAGCGAGGTGTGGGGGTCCAAAACAAATCCCTGTCAAAATCTGGAAAGTTCTGTGTTTTTATGTTTTATTCCTCTTATTCTGGTTTAACACTTAATAGAAGTTCAACATAATCCTTTCCCAATTGTAGAAATGTCTGAAACCTTAATATTTTAAAGATTATCTAAATTAATTTCATTTTTTTCTTCCCTCTGGCGCTGACTTTGCTGACAACCACTCCATTTAGTAAAGTGTGCTTAATATTGCTGAGTTGTGTGGTTTTCCCACTTAGTTATCTTAAAATGAAAGCACTAACTGTAATTTGCTTTGGATAAGAGCCTCTGCTAAATTACTAAAATGTAATGTAAATGTATTAGGGAAGTGAGATTTTGTAGGACTTTTACAAACTACACAGAATCCAAATGAATTGGGTTTTAGAACAGAGGGGTGTAAAATAGTTTAAAAGTCACTGAGGCAATGGAACTATTGTGTGGAGTATAATTGGTAAATCTCAGCTGCCCTGAGAGCGTGCCTGTTAGTGTTTGAGGGTGTGTGCATGCATGTTTGTGCACTTGTGTGTGTTCAATTTCCATTCCATGTTTTATGAGTGTCCATGTGTGTTCCCGTGTGTGTCTGTCAATTTCCGTGCTCTGGTGTGTGTTAAGCGTGGCAAGGCGCACAGAAATGTCACCTGGCAGCATTTGGCTGAGTGTAACTATGCTCTTGTTGTGTTTTGTGACACCCCATAAATTTCCCTCTCAAACTGAGCGATGACACGCTGGGATCAGCTGACATTCTCTCATCACCGGCGCCATCAGTCTCTCACCTGACAGAGTTCAGTCCGCCGGCATCGCTCATGCATTTAATGAAGTCAACATTCGGTGTCGTAGAAATCCCACCTGTACCCTCGCTGCTTATCTTGAACGCTAGAAACACACGGGTGCGTAAGTGCTTTGGTTCACGTGCGCACACCCGGACACGCGTGAACACTTACACAGCTGAAAACTTAGGCAGATAGGCAAGCGTCCTTATATACACAGTACACGTTCTGGCCGTGCCTACCGTTCCTGCTTTGTTGCTCATTAACCAAAATATTGAGTAAGTGACATCGGTGTTTGTGACAAGCTCTGATTGATTACACGTGGGCTTTAGATCTGAGTACTGCTCTGTTCTTTGTTCTACTAATCTCACCCTCAGTGTGCTCGGCTGTTTTTCCTTAATTGTTGTTGTTGAATAAGAGCCATACTGGAGTTATGTAATGTTTAGGAATGGTGTCCTTTAATCCTCTTGGACATAACTATTGGTCACACCAAATTGGTTGCTGGAATCGAGGGAGCGATGCATTCTTGTTGAATCTCCGATGTATTCCTTTTTGTTGTTTTTTCTTTTACTGGCTTTCAGCTTGTCTTCCTCTCTTTCCAGTCCACAGGTTCAGCGTTGGCATCTTACCGGGCACCAAGCTGGAATGTGGACCTGCTACCCTGCACTTGTGTAATAACCTATTGGTTCTAGCTAGGGACCTCCCCCCTGTTATCATTGGTCAGTGGAACCTTCCAGACCTGCGCAGGTATGGGCCCGTACCAAACGGCTTCGTCTTCGAGGGGGGAACGCGCTGCGGCTACTGTGAGTTTATAGATGACACTGTTGACAGCGTTGTTGACACCGTTGTTACTGTGTGTTTATAGATGACACTGTTGTTGACACTGTTGTTACTGTGAGTTTATAGATGATACTGTTGTTGACACTGTTGTTACTGTGAGTTTATAGATGACAATGTTATTGACACTGTGGTTACTGTGAGTTTATAGGTGACACTGTTGACACCGTTGTTGACACCGATGTTAGTGTGAGTTTATAGATGACTAGCTGCAGTGCTTTCATATTGTTTTGCCAAAAAGCATGGAATTGTAATGTTAAACTGGTGCTTTACAGTTTAATATTAGTCTTTCGGAGGTCACTCCTTTAGACTTTTCTCATTTGCATACAAGATTAGTCTTGGACCTTATTCTAAGCACAGAAGCCAACTGATTTGCCTATGTGGTCTGATTACATATCGTGGAAATACTGTGGAGGATGCATTGGCTTGTATCTGCTTTGTTCACTCAACTACAGTACCACTAGTAAAACGGGCTCCATGACAAATTCTCATAATTGGGACCCATTTTCATTGAGAGTCTGAAAGACGTGTTTGGCATTCGGATTTAGATCATTACCCTTTCATGGGTTCTTTACTCTGTCCTCTAGCCTGTCGCAAGCTATTGTGAAGAATAGCACGCAGCCAACGGCGTGGCAGCTGGTGTCGTTTAGACAGAGAACATTAGTGTCAGAACTGTGACTGGTGACTGAAGAAATGAGCAGAGCTACTGAATGTTCCTTCAGTTCCCTGACAGTGTAGCCCTCCCTGGGTTCAGACTTAATAAATATGCTCAGTAGTGTTTACCGAGATGAGAATCATGTTAAACGTGTCTTTGTGTACACAGAGCACTGCGTGGATGATAGATCAGACATGTGAAAGAGTGTCTGGTTTTTAACTTGTGTAGACAACATGAAAATGTTCTCGTGGATGAGCTTTGGACAGAAATCCCAGTTGTTGGCCCAACAAGAGTTGGACCAATGACTGGGATTTGCTTGGCCATTCAAGTGTGTCCAAACTTTTGACTGGAACTGTATATTTTGAAAAAACAAAGCATACAAAATTGGTGATGTAGCAAATGGGTAAGTGTGTCTGAACTTTTGAATGGTATTGTATTTCTTTGTGTACAATTACTTTTGACATCTACTTCCATTCATATCGTACACATTTGGTGTGTTTAAGGTCCATGCATGTTTAAACGACCAGAGAGTGCACAACATTAGCTTCCATAGCTGAAACGTGTACATGATTGGGCTCCGGTGTTTTGCAGTTTACATTTTGGAATAGACACAAAACCATTAAAGACGGAATGAACACGCGTCAAGACCCGGAGTGGACACAGCCAGGCATGCAATGTGTGCTGCACTCGAAGACATCAGAGCAATGTTAATACACACCACCAAATGGACATATGAGACTTCAGAATGTGATCTGTGATTTATTTAGCTCGATTCAATCTTCGGCCAGGGGCGCAACTTAATATTGTGAAGGTCGCGTCGCCGCAGAGAGGTTTTCCAATCTGTGCGTCGTAAAAAAAGGGAAAGCGCATCTATACGCGGGCGCGTCTGAATGTTTATGTGTCTTGAAGGGCAGGCATTCCAGAGATACGCAGTTGCGGCACAGTTTATCCACGCCAGATGGGCTTGGGGGTAGTGTTGCTTCATGGTGGCTGGTGGTGAATTGGCCTCTTCTGTCTTTCCCGTGTCAACTCTCTCCAAGGCCTGACCCAAAGACCGCCAGGGAGAGGCAGGTGGTCCAATATCAAAACTGAGATGTTTCTTCAGAGCCGTTTTATAGCTAAACGGTGGTGGGTAACAAAGCTATTCTGATCAGAGTAAATATATTTGCATTGTTTTGTGTGAAGCTGGGATGTCTTCTTATGCCTGCTCAAAACATCTTTCAATAACTCCGACTTTCATTTTCGATTAAATAAGGACACCGGGACAATGGACCGAAGCTACTCAGAAAAACAGGGCTTATATAACTATGCTTTTAGAGAGCCGGGACAAGGGCATGTCCGTGCAGACAGTAGTGTGTTTCTGTATGCCTTAGTTTTCATTCAGTGCTTTCATCTCCTGGTACTGGTGTCAGTTAATGGCGGTTGCTTGGAGCATTGTCAACTGCCACTGAGCAAAAGAATCAGCCCAACCTTGACTCTCTGCGTCAATGCAGAGCTTAAAACTTATTTACACACTCGCCTAATGGACTTTTTGTACTGCAGTTTATTTCCTGAAAAGTATCGAAGAGCACTCAAGCCGCTAGCTTATGTTGTAGAATGAACTTTAGGCAATCACAATATCGAGCCGCAGCCTTCCGCGGTAACACCGCAGCGCATCCCCCCTCTGTGGTGTGGACAGAAATGTGTCACGGAGGCTAGATATTGACAGCAAAAGGTGATCAGATATCTGAAGTGAAAACTGGGGGTATTTTCTTTTTTCGTAACTGCATAACAATAGTATTCAGGTTCATTTTCACTTTGGGAACAGATGTTGTTGCTGTAGTGTTGTGTTGATGTTTTGCAATATAACACCTTCTGGCCATGCGCACGGTTGTTTAGTCAGTTGTTAACCTAAATTACATCACCGATCAAACTTGCCAATAAAAGTTATTCCTAAACCTTATTACAGCTCAGGGAGGAACAGCATTTTACTAGCCATTTTAATTAGGCTGAAGCATCTGATTATTGAAATATCAGCTGACATTTAACTTGGGGGCTAAACAAGGACATTTACAGAGACAGTTCAAGCCAGAGACAGACAACCACAAATTAGGAAGGTCCCCGGAAAACAGGGATGTCTATCTGGTCACCTTAAACAATTCTGACTCTTTTTGGCAAGCCGCCTCTCATTGCTCCAGAAACATAAAAGAAATGATGCATTGCCCTCCTAAAACACTCTTCTTTCAGATTTCTTGAAGGGGTAATCTATATGTAAATCATGAGATTCCTATACATTTTATTAAGCCTATGTTCTATTATTGGGTAATTACACATATGTATTTTTATCATTATTTAATTTCAAAAAGGTCCGTCTGTGAAATCTGGAAATTGTGTAGTAATGATAACCATTCTCTCTTGTTTACTGTCTGTATGTAATAAGGCCCTTTAATCCTGTCCCTCTACAGAATGTCTGACTTTTGGCATGGTGCTATGGACTGTTTTAAAGGCAGAAGTGGAAAGGTCCCTTATGTTAGGGTATGGTTAGGAAGTTTGAGACGGTATCCTGCTTTGCTTGATTGAAGCCTTTTATTATGGCGTCTGTTGTTCCTTGCAGTTGCTGTAAATGGAGCTTTAAGTTGTTTTCAAAACCCCACTAATGACAGGACTTTGAACTTCCGGCATTACAAAAACAAAAAACAATGGCTGACGGGAACTGTTGTTACGTGTCAGTGTAGACGTATGTGTGGTCGTAGCTAACCTCTGACCTCTTCTTAGGGTCAGTGGCATCTGAATAATGTGACGGGGGCAGCTCTGTGTTGGGTGGTCTCAGGATAAGGGTGACAGAAGGGCCCTCTTGGTGCCCCCCCCCCGGTGTGTCTGGGGCGTTGAGAAGATGGTTATGAACTTTGGACGTCTGCCAGAAGAGCAGTCCTCAACTGTTAACCCTCCTACTCTTGCACTATGTACATACATCATTATATGTATGTCATTTATAGCCTACAGTTTACAGTAACCATGTATCTATATGAGTGGCTACAAAGGCTGTTATAGAGCTTAATTAGTAAAATATGGGTTGATTAAGATTATTTTTTTGTGTAATTTTTATGCTTTATTCGGAAGAGAAGTAGGTGAGGAGGGAGGTTAGAGTAGTAGTCCAAAATTTGATTTGCACTGGAAGGTAGTGGCACAGAATTCTGGCCACTTAATTGAAGCGACAATATGTAGAATGTACTCTCTGTTTATTCTCCATGGGGATGTTTTCAGGAAGCATTTCTGCCTCATGGCTTGGAGAAAAACACGAATGCTGCTCTGGATCAGAGAATTCTAATGGAGAATGTCAGGTCACCCATCCATTAGATGAAGAAAGATCTGGGTCATGCAGCAAGACAATGACCCAAAACACATAAGCAACGCTACATCAAAATAGATGGAAATAAAAAGCAAAACATTTAACCTTTTTAAATGGCCTAGTCAATGTTCAGACCAAAATCCAGTTGAGATATTGTGGTAGGGCCAATAAAAAGCAGTCCATGCTCAATAACGCGCAAATGTAATTGAATTAAAGACACTGCATGGAAGAGTGGGCCAAAATTCCTACACATCTGAGGCGTTCAACAACTGAAGAAAGCATTTGGTTGCATTCCTTGTAGCTAAACATGGCACAATTTGCTATTGAGTGGAAAGATAAGTGTATCACTTATTTACAGAGGTAAATTAGGCGTTGAATACCTCTGTTAATATATTAAATATGTATACAATTGTTTTGTTCATGTTGTTTTGATGGAGGAACAGAAAACATTTAGTGTCAAAATCCCAAAATGGCTCAAATACTTGGTTTAGGGATATTCAAATGCCCCAGGGCAGTAATGGGCCATTGTTCTTTGTAGGGTGCAGTCTTTTAGATGAAACTTTAAACAGGTGTCTTGACTCTGTGGTCACCAAGGATCACTTATCGTGTCTGGGTGTTAATCACCGGTGTCCTGGATACATTTCCAATCAGGCCCTCGTGGCCACCTAATCCGCACGTTCCAATTTGCTCATTCATTGCCTTCCCTCCCTCTGATTTTGTCATAATTTTATGCAACCACTAAAGAAATTCATTCTGGATGAAGAATGGCCATCTGCAGAATGACAACTATATATATATATATATATATATATATAAATATACACTGAACAAAATTATAAACGCAACACTTTTGTTTTTGCCCCCATTCATCATGAGCTGAACTCAAAGATCTAAGACTTTCTCTGTGTACACAAAAGGCCTATTTCTCTCAAATATTGTTCACACATCTGTCTAAATCTGTGTTAGTGAGCACTTCTCCTTTGCCGAGATAATCCATCCACCTCACAGGTGTGGCACATCAAGATGCTGATCAGACAGTACAAGTATTGCACAGGTGTGCCTTAGGCTGGCCACAATAAAAGGCCACTCGAAAATGTGCAGTTCCATCACACAGCACAATGCCACAGATGTCGCAAGTTTTGAGGGAGCATGCAATTGGCATGCTGACTGCAGGAATGTCCACCAGAGCTGTTGCCCGTGAATTGAATGTTCATTTCTCTACCATAAGCCGTCTCCAAAGG
>JACXGI010017688.1:0-14159 GCA_016801175.1 Esox masquinongy
TATACCACTGTCTCCTATAGTCCAGGTCCTATACCACTGTCTCCTATAGTCCAGGTCCTATAACTGCAAGGTTTTCCTCATTTTCACTGAATATCACAGAGAGAGTCTTAGTGCCATTCAGCTTCCAGACTGGTCCCTAATGCTTTTTGCAGGTGACCCAGCTGATTGACAGACAGGCTGGGGTCAGAGCTCATATGGGGTGCTCTCAGGTGGGATAGGGCATAGGTCATAGGTCAGGGGTAACATCACCAGTCTGGAGGTGCACCTGCAAGGACCTGGAGAGCAGCAGGGAGGGAGGGAGGTGGGACAGAATGACAGATCCCAGAGTAGATGAAAGGAGGGGAGAGCAGGAAGTCTTTCACTCCATCCATCACTGTGATCACTGGATGGTCTGGTCACATACATACACACACACAAACCCACACACACACACACACACACACACACACACACACAGTTGTGTATTTCTATCGTTGTGGGAGCCAGAAAACAAAAAAATGTGTTTCCTAATCCTAACCGTAACCTAAAATGTATGCCTAAACTTCACCTAGCCTTAATGCCTAATCTTAACTCTAAACGTAACCCGTAATGCTTAAACCTGAAATAAACCCCAATTCTAGCACTAACACCAGTTGTACGTCTGACCCTAAATCTCTAAACCAGAGGTCCTAATAACTGCAGACTCATGTTTTAGTATCCTTGTGAGGACATCTGGTCCTAATTCGATCTGTGAAAACACGCGCGCACATGCTCGACTCGAGCCTGCCGTGAGGGAATACTTCACTAGAGGGAGCCTCTCTCACTCTCTCACCACCGCCTCCTCCTCCCTTGTTCCTCCCAACCTGTCCATTTAACCATGTTCTCTCCAGCCAAGCATCTCTGCCTCTTGGCTTTGCTTGGACCGGACAGGGACGCCAGGGACACAGAGACAGCAGGGATGGCAGGGAGAACAGCCATTGGACACAGAGCTTCGGCGGAGATTAGAGGCACACAACGGCACAGGCTGTTTCTAGCCACAGATTAGTCCCTTTAGCCATAGAGGAGAAGGCAACGGTGCCATTGCGGCGGAACACTAAACCACGCAAAACAGGGGTTGTAGGAAATGTCTCCGACTGAATTCTGGGCTTTACATAACATGGATGCAATTGGAAAGAGTAATGGGGAGAATGAGCATGGAGAGACGGTGTGTGTGTGTGTGTGTGTGTGTGTGTGTGTGTGTGTGAGGGAGAGAGAGAGAGAAATTCAGTGCGCTCTCTGTAACATTCTCTTTCTGGAATGTTGCTAATGAGATTTTTTTAAACGTGTTATGAATTCCCAAGGAGCATGCAGTTGTGGATCAGGGGTTTAGGAAGCTGTGAATGGTGGACGGCTGAATGGTTGGAGCCAGGAGGTTTCTTTCCACCTAGGATACGGCTGTGTGATTTGTAAACAGTTCACATTCACATTGGCACACACACACACACACACTCTAGCTTTATGACAGGCTACAACAAACACTGGTATTGTGGTGCAAAAAGAGGTGTGCTCACCAGTCAGGATTAAAGGACTAATAGGTAGATGGACAGAAGATGGATGGATGAGCTGGACCAAGCATCCAGTCCAGAGTCACGCAAGCCACTGTTTAGACTGCAAGTATGTATGAAACACACAGGGCCTGTGGTATTGTAGGTGGTACAGGAGTGGACAGCAAGTCGACCTGCTGACCCCTCTCGGGTTTCAGTGTGTGTGCCACTGAAGTGCGCACACACACACACACACACACACACACACACACAGACACACACGTCTCAGTGCTTGACCCCGGGGCTCCAGTGTTAGCGTTGGGGTTGCTGTGGATGTAGCAGGGTTGGCTTGTATTGACGTAAGCTCCGATGAGACCGGCAGATTAAGAGACGAAGGCAAACAGAGCGCCTGGAGACGATCCCCAGTGTATACAGACCGATACAACAATACTGCAGAGGAGTGCTGGCATAAACCATTTGCATAACTCCTTTTAACGTGTTTGGGAACATTTCTTTGCGTTCGTTTGAAAAGCCTACCTCAACGTGGAAACTTGTACCTAGGTGGTCCATTCCAGCCCTCAGGAATTGTTTACCTAGCCCCGCAGAGGATTGGACAGACAGACGGGGAAAGACGCACGCACGCACACACATGCACACATGCACACACACACACACACACACACACACACACAATACAAAGAGATGTGTAGTCTTTGAGAGACACAAAGACAAACACACATATACACAAGCGCGCACAGAGGGGAGTCTCGCTGCACCTCTCTTGTGTTCTTCCAGTGGTGTGCGAGTTGACAAGTTTTGTCTCAATTAAAATGTACAGCCACACCGAGGAAAGGAGGGGAGGTGTCTCTCTCTCCCTTCCCTACATCCCCTTTTCTAGCCCCCCCCATCCATCTCCAACCTGGATCATCCCTACCTGTCTCATCCCTACCTGTCTCTCTGGGCCTGCTCTCTCTTTCTATCGTGTTTTTTTTTTTTTTGCGCGTGTTTACATGACAGATTGCGCCCCAGTGGGGCCCTTAATTGCATCATTTCATGGGTCTGGTTCTGGATCCGGAATGAGGGAGGGACCGGGAGGACGAGAGAAAGTGATAGAGAGGCAGAGAGCGAGGGAGGAGGGAGGGCGAGATTATTTCAGTTGAGAGCCCGACAACCCATCTTCCTTGGCTGACGGCGAGACTGAGACGCGTTCGTAAAACAAATCGGTTCGTAATCAAACCCAACGTGCGGCGACCTGGTGATTTGGTATTTCCTTCTTTGTTTTGATACCTGATAAGGGCTTGGGGTAAATGTTTGGGGGCGGGGACGCCCATCAGTCAGCGGGGTCGGGGAACATGAGAGTTCAGCTGCCCGGGTCGGTCACGCGCGTTACACCAGTAGCGCCCACTGAGTCAGCCGTGTAAACACATGAGGTAACTGAACACGCCGCGCCATTACGGGCGTGACAAAAGTAGACACACAGGCAGTGGGATTGACACACATGGAAACCACCATCGATGTTTACGCAAGCCAAATCCAGTTCTTGCACATAAGTCAATGTTGTTATAAGACGGTGGTGGTGGGGGGGTGCTTTGTTTTTTAAGTCAGGGTTATAGAGTAACGGGAATACTGGACAAATGAGAGCGATGCACTGTGGATAATAAGTCGTGCGGCTGTGCTAATACCTCTCATAACCCGTGTGACACAGGACGCGACATAGACAGCAGACTGATTAGCACTGCATAGCGTAGCCACCGCGCCGTGTCATTCAGTCGCCAGCGATGCGGTGTTGTCGAATGGAACCGGTCTGTTGGGTCACCGTGGAAGCCATGATTCACGCTGCGGGGGCCGACAGATGTTTCTCTCAGATGTCAAGTCGGGCCGGAGCAGATGTCACGACGATCACGTATCCCGGGCCGCCCCGCCTTCCAATACAGTGTCACTGACGGACAGCTAGTGGCCTCGGCCACTGTGCCGACGGCTAGACCGGATTGGCAGTCAGTCTGCGGTTATGCCAGGGAGTTAGTATGACATATGGGGGAATATCAGCAGTCATTTCCAAGCGTATGTAATTTGAATTCCCTTCACAGAGGCCACTTTCACTTATTAACCCTGTGTGGTCTGGGCAAACATTGTCCGCCAGGTCCGTTTCGGTCACGCCTGCTAATACGGTAACGTCAGGCTGAGGTCAGGTTTTTGAGTGGTTTCGAATAAGTTTACAAAATGTTTTATTTGTTCATTTTTATTTGCACAGTTCTACAAAAATAAAATCAGATTAAATGCACTTCAATTATGGTAAATTGCTTGGGTCCTGAGACACCAAAGCATCGTCCACCACCGCCATGCTTCAACGACATGCTGCCACCGCCGTGCTTCCATCGCCGTGCTTCCATCGCCGTGCTACCACCATCGTGCTACCACCGCCATGCTACCACCGCCATGCTTCCACCGCCATGCTTCCAGATTGACCTGACTGACCTATGAAAGGCCATAACGGTACAGATTTTCATGACATGACATCCGTGAAATGTTCATTGTTTGAAAAAACAAGCTTATGTTTGGAGTCCTGATAGGGTATGAGTCCATTATCTGTTTTATTCTGTAAGAATCAGTTAGTATTTCATCACTTATTGGCAGAAAAAGTTTGTAACAACTAAAGACTCCAGTTTTACACAGTAAAAGCAAATTTACCAACATTTTCTGAAAACGGATGAAGCATTTTGGCAAGAAACCCTCTTAAGATGTTTTTAGAAATTTCCCCTTTCAAATCAAAGACGGAATCGTTGTGTCGATCTCTCTCTGTCCGTCTCCCTCCCTCTGTCTGTCACCCCACAGTATTTGGTTGGGCTAACTCTTCAGCTCATGTATACAATTTTATAAAATGCACTTCCAGCCATCTTGGTCCTACAAATATTTAGTATACAGACTCCTCATGTTTATTCGAAGTGCTGGGTTACACTGTTTATGACAGATAGGCCGGCCAGTACCCTATGGGAGGGGAAAAAGAAAACTATTCCAAATGAAAATTCATGATTCATGCCACAGATAGTGTATAAACTAAAATATACGCTGCCTTGTAGCTGCTTGGACCTTGAATCACAATTTGCCCAGTTCCACTTAACGCAATTTTGATTGGCTCTAAACAGTGCACAGGCACTTAGTATTGCCTTACAGTAAATATGGAAGTAGCTGGCTGGGAGGACGTGTGTGGTGAAGGTGGGTGGTCGTCCTGCGCTATCATTACAACCAGGGAGCTTGATTGATATTTTCAGAAGGAACTTAATAATGCCATCAGCCATGGCTGTTTCTTCAGCATGTGTGTCTGACTGAGCGTGTGATTAACGTTTAGATCTGAGCTTCGGGCTTTGTGCGTTTTATCTTTCGCAGGCATATCCTAAAGGTCCTTTATGAAATGTAAACCTTAGGCCCGTGCTATTGCTACAGAATCCACATTCACATACCCCCAAAAACCTATTTGACAAGACAATGCTTGAAAAGCCGTACTACACAGCCATTGTGAGCAAGGCCTTCAGAGGCACTCACTGAATATGTTCCTGTGCTCGTGTCTATCAGAGACATACTGTAATATACATATCTTTTCCTCCCCCTCCCTTCCTCAACCGTCAACTTTGCTTGCAGGCTTTTCCATTCACGCAAACGTTAGGGAAAACCTTGGGCTGTGATCCACGTTGGCCCTCGGACTGCTTTTCCGCAAAACATTTTCTAAACCTCCCTCTGTCTCTATCCTAGCTCGGGTGAAGAACTTATGTGATGGTGGAAATGTGGTGTGTGACGTGCATGAAATGGGACACTTTCCAGCACTGGGCCACGACAGACAGACAACAGACAGATAGACAACAGACAGACAGACAACAGACAGACAGTAGTGACTATCTATATGAATGAACAGTGTGCTTTTACCATTTGCCTGTTCCATTCGTTCAAATGGATGAGGAATTTTCCTTTTTTGATTCAGAGGACAGTGGGAACGTCAGGCTCAACAGTATGTGTGTGTGTCTTAACTCTTGGCAGCAGACCTCTAACGCCAACCGGACTATCTACCATAGACTGCTTCTGTGCGTCGAGATCAAACATTACATTTAAAGTGAGGTCACTGTGAAATAAGGGCTCAATCCGTCTCCATTTGTAATCACACTGCAATAACCCATTATTTCCTTTCCTCAATGAGCAGGAGTTGTCAGTCACATGGAAATAAAACAAAAGGGTTCTGTGATGCTATTTCTATGGGTTGTCTTTCAAGAAGAAACACGTTCTGCTCCAGGCGACATCATCACGATCATAAAACAGACTCAGGGACAAGAACTTTTCAGACATGCTATAAACTTTAATAGACATATTGATATTTCTGAAAAGAAAACAAAGATAGTCCTAGGTTTTATTTACAATACATGATCAAAATACAAATTGTCACATACAGCCATAAAAACAATTGTAGAGAACTTAAATAACTTTGTTTGCGTAACTACTTAAATAATGAAAACGGTTACTCTATTTTATTCACACCATGCCGTCTCAGCAGCTACAATGCAAATTTCACATTAAGTGCTAAAATTATAATATCGACTTAACAGCACGAGTTCCATTTGACGCACTATAGACCAGGTAGAATCGAAAACTGGTGAGAATTTAGCAACTGCTGTCACTGAAGTGTCAGAGAAAAAAACCAGCAGTGGAGATAAGAAAGTGGAACTGGAAACCCTGAACATTTCTAACCTCTGAGCTCAGAACGGGAACTCGAAAAAAAAAAGAATATAAAAATATCATTGCGAAAACAAAACATTTTTCTTCTTTTTTTTTCCTGGGGCAGGCACTTAAAAAAGATAAAAGAGCAGAAGATGTGAGAGGCTGCTCTAGGCCCGTCTGCCGTCAGAGACATCAGACTGATGTCCCTGGCCGTTGTTCAACCGGCATCAATATGGTATCAGGGAATTTGCAATGGCACCATATCAAGAGAACCGGTCCTGATCATGTAGAGGAGGGATGTTTATGTGATGCGTTTCACACAGTCTTCTAAAGAGCAACGACACATCGATGGGCTCCACATAATTATAGCCTGTCTTTAATTGTCGTTTGGCCTCGCCGAGGACATTTAAGATCTCTAGCTTTGAGACGAGCACGGCCTCTTGTACACTGCTCCGTGGTTAAGGGCCCTCGGAACGCACGTTTCCTTTCCCCAAAAGGTGGATCAAAAGTTAGGATTTGACACATTTCATCGCATCTCCTTTCTTATCTGAACGTCTGGTGCCAGGATATCTTCGATCTGATCTACGTAGAAGAAGCCTCACCTCCAACGAGCTGGTGGCTTCCTGATCTTATCCAAAACGAAGATCAAAAGGCAGCCATTACAGGCACAGTTCAGTGTGAAAGATGCAGATAGAGACACTGCGGGAAGGAAATGCAGACGAATTGTTGTGTTCATTCTCAACGTTTGGATCCAAACTATTCTATGCAGGTATAGACATGCAGTAGCCTTCGACACTCCGCGCCGATATGAATTAAACCTGCAATAGACCTTGAGTGTCTTTGAACCGGCCCCCCAAAAAACTGTGAGGAACGTGGAAGCAAAACTTTAAAATAAAATGACTTGGATTTACAAGCTTAATGTAAAAGCCCTTTCTACTACCGTAGTTCTCTCCCATATATTATTACAGTTAAAAAAATAAACCTCCTCTATGAAAACAATAAGAATGCTATATTATTTAGCAAAGCTAACAAGTACTTAGTTCAACTCTATGTGTATGAAATATACATCACCGCCTTCCCTTTGTTATTCCCACTGACGTTGAGTAGCATGTGTGTGTGTGTACAGTGTGAGAAATAATGAGTACTTGAGATTTGGCCTGCTGCGTGCTTTTGCGTTAGTGTGTGTGTGTGTGTGTGTGTGCGTGTGCGTGTGTAGGTCATCGGTGTTTAGGGCATAATGGTCCCGCCTTAATCTTCTGCACAACACAAAATCCCCACAACATTACAGTGCACGGAGTCGGGGACTCCATTACAAATGTCCGGAACTGTCTTTGACGTTGCCGGGACAACAGAAGCCATGAAAGTGATCCTATCAGTGTCATCCGGCCATGTTCCAAATGATGCCCACTACCTCTGGCACTGGTGAATAGGGTGCCATTTGGGGCACAGAGGGCACAAGCCCTATAGATCGGGAGATACTTGTTGAGTCCTAATGCAGCGTGTGGACAGGCAGCCCATCTCTGACCTTGTCGATAAATGAAGTCTTAATAAATGAGGTCTAACAGCTGGGAAAAAGATGTGATTGGTCAAAATAATTCAAATGGAAAAGGGAAAATTGAGCTGCTGGTCTCAATGCCAAAGACACACATTCTTCAGCGGGACATTGGTAGCATGTAAAGTCAGCGTTGAAAAACAAAGTATTTACACCGCTGCATTATGACACATCACCCAACAAGCAGAGTGGGACAAAATTTCAATAACTTCGCAAGAGTCATTATTACTGGGACATTATTGGTTGATATGTCTTTCATATTATAAGGAATAGTACAGGAGTCTCTATGGGGTTCTATACACAGCACATTACAAAATCTCTAGTCTTTATCAGTATGATCACATTACTGATGCTGAAGAGATAGCATGTTTATGTAACAGACAGGTGAAGACTGTTCTGTCTTTTGTTGGATGGAAGCACATCCAAAGTTAACACTCGATATTGGTGTCTCCACCCTCCGATCCTGGGGGCTAACCAACGCCACTTTTCCACTCCTCCTCATGCCTCTCTCTGTGCTACAGCTCAGCCGGCTCCCCTTCACTCTCCGTAAGGTTTCAGTCAAAATTGTCGCAGTTTGTGTGTGTGTGTGTGTGTGTGTGTGTGTGTGTGTGTGGACAGAAATGTGAAGGAGGTCTTCCATCTGTAGGGGGCAGCGCTAAGATCAAGTCATCTGCACGGGATTTCCAGAACGGGGGGAGAGTTAGAACAAGAGGAACTTCCTCCTGTCTGTGTGTAGATCAGTAGAGGGATGGCTGAACCGGAAGGTGACCGTGGCCTACTGTTCAGACAGCAGCGCATAGCTTCTGGGCAGGAAGATCACCAGTCTAGGGAGTGGGTGGTATGTCCAAACAGGGTTGTGTGTGTGTGTGTGTGTGTGTGTTTGGGGGGTGTGAATCAAGAAGGTCCAGTTCGGGGCTTCCCCTCGGAGATTGCTGGTAATTCAGTTGGGGAGGGCGGGGGGGGGGAGGGGGGGGCAGTTGGTGACCCCCTCCTCGTGCCCCTATACGATGTAGCTGGTGAGATCCAGCAGGTAGGAGGTCATGTCTATGATGTGGTCCAGGATCCCGTCCTTCTCCTGGTCGCTCGGCATGCCGCGCTCGCCCTTCTCGCACTCGGCGCCCGAATAGCCGCTCTTGCACAGGCACGCGTTGGGCTCCACACACACGCCGCCGCTCCGACAGGCCGGCTCGCATTTAGCTGTGGCGCACAAACAGAGGAACAGGGGCGACCGGGAGTCAGAGACCGGTGACACTCAGTAACAAGAGGGGAACACGCTGGCGCTGATGCTATATTCCAGCTAGTGCTGGGGTTCGCCTGGACTCACCCACTCTGCAGAACGGGCCCTCCCAGCCGGCGCTGCAGCAACACATTCCGGTGGGCGTGCAGTGTCCGTTCTTACACTGCCACGAGCACGCCGTGCCCAGGAGCTCCGGGGCTTCCGCCTGCCTCTGACACTCCTTCGGGACCACCGGCCTGGGGGGGGGGGGCACACAGTGGAGGGGTCAAAACATGTCCATCGCACGCAACCCGAGGCGGTGCGTGACACGCACGCCGACGTTCTTTTTCGCGCGGCGTATTCACACACACACGCGCGCGCTAATGCACCTCGGAAGTCTGTCACACATGCGCACGCATGCACACACGCGCGCGCACTGCAGACATCTGTAAATGTACACTGGCACATGGCGAGCAGACATATTGTGATCCTTTTGTAACAAGTCAAACACACACACACACACACAACGTACGCACGGGCCCAAATGAGGCGCGGTGTGATCATTTCATATCACGCTCCAGCCCGTGCTAAGACAATCTGGAAGTAATACTGCCCTGCTGTACATAATGAGTTCAAATGTTAGTTTGTGTGCGTGTGTATGTATGTGTGTGTGTGTGTGTGTTTGTGCGTGTCTGAGGTTAAACAGAACAGGCTAATGAGGCAGGACAAGCCTCCACCGCGCAGTTAGTTGACATGTGCACCACACACGCACACACACACGCACACACACACACACGCACACACACACACACACACACACACACACACACAGACACAGACACACACACAGGCACAGTGGTAGTGTTATGGAAAACAGGGGTGAGCGATGATGAGGTCAGTGCATGTGCTTCGTGATTATAACGACGTCTCGCTGGACTCCCCCTCTCGCTCGCTAATGAAGGAAAGGTGGACACACAGGAGCCGCGGCCCGAATCCGATACGATGGCCCCACTCGTGAATGCTACCGACCGCGGTCAGTTAGCGCTGTGTAGTACAAAGAAGGGGGTCCTGGGCTCCCGGGGTGGGCGGGTGGGGGTTTGCTCCTGGCGAGGGTCCCGGGGGTGTGTGAGTGGGTGTTAGCGGGGCTCCCGTCGGCCCCCGTGGCTGAGACAGTGTCGTCCTGACAGCCACACTGACTGATGGCTGCACCGGGACCCAGAGGGGGTCTCCCGGGGGGGGGGGGGGGGGGGGGGGGGCGGGGGGGGGCAATTCCCATGCTCCGCTCCCCTCAGCACCACCCAGCCCCGGGGGCCTTTGTTGTGACAGAGGCTGCATGTAGTCCCAAAGGAGTGGGGGGGGATAGAACGTGCCGGGAGAAAGAGAGAGAGAGGGCGAGGGAGTGGCAGAGCCGGGGGGACAGAGAGAGAGAGAGAGGGTGAGGGACTGTGTGTGTCCCCCCGGACCGGTGTCCAACGTGGTTGACGGCATCGGCCAGGCTGTCAGGGGTCAGCCACCGCCAGCGGCCCTCGGCAGTCTGTCTCCGTGCCATGGGTGGCCGCGGGCCCCGGTGAAAACAACACCTGCCGCAGCGCCACTTGACAAAGGCAGCTGGGTCAACAGGCACTGTGGGAATGGATCAACTCCGTGAGGCCACTTGCATAGAACATTAGTTGATAAATTAGAGGAGGGCCGGCTTATTAGTTTAAGAGTGTCCGCGTGGTCGGGCCCCCCACCCCCCGAATGGAGAAGGGAGGCCGGGTGTTGATGGAGGGGTGAACGGAGCTCGTTTCAGCTCAGCCCACCCCCCCACAATCACCCCCCTTTTATTCCAGAGCTGGAGGCCTCAGCCAGGAACAACACGCTGGGGCCGGATCCTAGAGCAGCTCTCCTCCAACCACAGCCTCCCTCGCAACATCTTGCCGGCGGGAGCGTCGCACCGGCTCACGGGACACCGTTGTCAGCGGGGACGTCGGCAACTTAGCGACCGTCGACTTCGTTTCACCTACACGGCATCGGCGGCGATGGCTGGGCGGGCGAGTCGGTGGAGATGGTTCCGGGTGGGGAGGAATGCGTTGGCTGGGGCCTTGGTGTGATTGGCATCAGGGGCATTTTGCCTCCGGACAATGGCTTAATCAAACGGCCCAGTGTGAGCCCTTTGGCCGTTTTGTCATCCGACTCCATTGTTCGCGGGGCCTCTTTGTGGTTTCATCCATTGTTTTATCTGTGTCAGAAATTTACTGTGCATTGTAGGAGCCGGGGCAATTCAGCGGGGTGGTAGGACGGCCTGGTCAAGGGGAGGACCACTCTGGTGTAGCCGCAAGATTTAGGAGGGACATCCGAATAAAAGGGCTGGCTTTTTTTTTCCAGCTTGCTGAGAGCTATCATACCACACACACACTCACACGCACACACACACACACACACACACGCACACACACGCACACACACACACTCACCACACCTCCCGTTCCCTCTTCCCCAGTGTTTTCTGTGATTTGTGACTTCCATAGCGAATCCACTTCATAAAAGAGGTCCCCAAGCTTTATTCTGTTTCCACCGGGCCAATATATTTACTCAACGCAATTCTATCAGTGGACTTTGCACCTGGCTATACTAAACCCTCACAAACGTGTGAAAAGTGTATTACGACGCCGCAAAACCCTTTCCTCCTATTTGTATTCATGATATCAGCAGTGGTTTCAGTGGTCCAATGGATTTCTGGTCCATTTCCAGATTGGATCATGAGGATCGGGTAACATTGGTTTTGAACCAAACTCTGGTCCGTCCATTCCATTCTTCTGCACAGTAAACAACATGACTGTTAACGCGCTTGCCGGTTTGACTGTGTGGGCCACTTCATTTCTGAATGCTGTCTCGTATCATCTGTGTTTGTTTGTGTCTCTCTCGTCTCCCGGAATGAAGCCTCCTCCTCTCTGCAGTTCCAAATTGATTTCAGCACCAGAAATAAATAACCCCCCCACCCAGCCTCCATGGGAAGCTATGAGATTGAGATAAGACAAGTTCAACGAAGCAGTCCATGTTTCGACCTGAACTGACACTGCATTAATTATAGAAAGAAGGGGAACAAGAACAACAAAGAAACACAGCTGAAGCCTGTAGGAACCTCGGGAAGGACAGTGTGTGTGTGTGTGTGTGTGTGTGTGTGTGTGTGTGCTTCATATCGAGTCCTTTTATATCCTTGAAAGTGCTGTGAGGTGTTTTAACACAAGTATGTTGCCTTCCACCGTCATCAGAGCCATCAAACAATCAGACATGATCTTACTGTTTCCATGTCCAAACAGGACTCAGGCAGACACAACACCCACACGGTACCGAGACTCTCAGTCGAATATTTATTATTAGACCGACAAACAAATACAGGGAAATTAATTCACAGCGCCGCCAAGATGTGTGTATGGGCCCAAAATGTCACAGAGGGGTTTACCCGATCTTCCGCTTTTGCTCCACCCCGAAAAACCTCCGACCTCAAACCCCCCACTCCCCACTTCCCAAAACATTCAAGTAATGAAAACACAGTGGTCCCTGTGGTTGGCAGGGGTCCGCCTCTCTACAGCACAACGCTGCCGCGAAGGAGGTGCGTGAGGAGGCCTGGGTACCCCAAGAGGATGGGAGGACCACCCGACGTGATAGCGCAAAGTGTCCAGTCACGAGAACATCCCCTCTCCATTCTCTGAGTGAAGATGCACGCGTGCGCGTGTGTGCGTGTGTAGACGCTTGACTCCCAACACTACAGGACCCAACACAGACTAAACACGCACAATAGATGGGTGGAAATAATTGTTCTTTGGGAGGAATGCGTTCATGCCAGAAAACATAAATAAAACATTGAGCAGGCCGGCAGGGGCCCTTAGAAACATCTGTGGTGTAATTAATTGCATTAAGTCTTGGGTGGCACTGTCTTCAACTTAGCCAGGGATACGTTTCTATTGTCACACACACACACACCCACAGGAACGCACACATACGCACACACACCCACAGGAACGCACACATACACACACACAGTCTCAGAAAGTGAAATGGAAACGTCACTATGGGACCTTTGTGGACCTCGCTCTCACTGTAAAATGTTTTGAGATGCCCCATCTGTGACACCAGCCTAACCCCAACCCAAGTCCCCCCCCCATCGCAATCCCTGCAAACCTTTGCTGAATAACTTAAGCCTACGTTATGATTTCTAGTTCAGGCCACCCCTCAAGTAAAGCTGGGCAATATGGACAGAAATTAATATCACGAAAATTGCCTGAATTACTGAGTTAAACAGACGGGTACGTTTAATGTTTTTTTCTATTAATTAATAGTAATTAATGTGCATTACTATTCTAGTGTTTCAAAAAGAGGGAAGTTGTTTGAGCAGAGATAAAAATACAGATTGGAGCTCGCTTGGTTTGAATTAGAAAGCAAGGTTCGCTCCTTGTGTTAAATGGCATTTAAATCCTGGATGTCTTAGTTATTGACTGCAGGGAATAGGGAAATCATATATCTGCCATGTACACATTTTCTAGCGTGCAGGGGTGAAATGTTTGTGTCGACACCAACAGAATTCATTGAAGATCCATCATTATCGTCAACATTATTTTTAATAGTGTAAAACGTCTGGTAAAAATTACATCCCGTATGCCAAAAACATAAACAGCAACCTTTACATTTTCCCCATAAAACATATTAATTTGGCATATTCTCTTATCCAGATCGAACTACAGTTAGGAGTCATATCTTCCTCCTGACATCCTCCGCGTCCGACACGGAGTCAGCTGTGATTGGTGGGACACTCTGGGGCACATGGGACACAGCATCCCTTCATCGGATCTACCATGTCTTCCAGTCACATGGCAAATCCCTGCAGCCCTCGCTACGACTAGAGGATAAACATTCCCACTCATCGACAGGTGCCCCTCCGTTCTCTCCAGGAGCGAATAAGCTGCCCTGTCAAATGCTCCGAAAATATCCCCCCTCTCTCTCTCTCTCTCTCTCTCTCTCTCTCTCTCTCTCTGTCTCTCGTCCAGAGCCGGCAGGGCTAGTTACTTGGGGAGGGAGGAGAGAAAGCCCAGCACTGTTGGTGTTCGAGACACGTTACACTAACATTTTGAATTGGTATGCTTACTCTCCAATTACTGCGCTGAGGTTTGTGTTGGCCAGGGAACCGGCAGCTGTGTGATGTGTGTGT
>JACXGI010017689.1:0-14165 GCA_016801175.1 Esox masquinongy
GGGAGAGTGGGGAGAGACAGGGAGAGTGGGGAGAGACAGGGAGAGACAGGGAGAGTGGGGAGAGACAGGGAGAGTGGGGAGAGACAGGGAGAGATAGGGAGAGACAGGGAGAGACAGCCAAAGTCCTGCTGCTTTTCCCTCACTACTGGGATTTAACACTAACACACCCACAGCTGTACCACCCAGAATCACATCATGATAACAATAATGAAAATGTGAATAATTTATACGCCGAGGCGGAAATACATTGTTTGCGGTTGAATTAAACATTACAAGCAGGAGTATTTTCTAAGGGGAATGTCCCCGACATGGAAATGACAAGACGCGCAAACTCTGCGAGATGCTGTGAAGTCAGCCAGCTTGAGTGTGTGTCATTTCTATAGAAGTGCCTGTGTGGTGACCTGACAGAAGAGGAGTTCTGTGTCTTCTGGCCGCAAGGGAATCCGATACAGGTCAGGTTAATCAATCCAAGAGAGAAACTCTAATCAGGCCAAGCCAGTCGAGACCAGCTCAGCAGCATCCCCTAGTGAACCTGTAAGCTCTGTGATCTCTGTGTGTGTTTGTGTGTGTGTGTGTGTGTGTTGTCTTTATCTATGTGTGTTACAGAGGGAGGAGGGAGAGAGAGAGAGACCAAGATGGAGAGAGACAGGGATGGGAATGAGGGAGGGAGAAGGGAGAGAGAAAATATGGGGGGGAAGTGACAGATGAGAGAGGGACGGGAGAACAGACAGTGAAAGAGAGAAAAAAAGAGTGAGAAAGAGAACCAGTGAGAAAGACAGAGAGAGAGAGAGTAAGACAGGGAGTGAGTGAATGAATGAGTGAGTGAGAAAGAAAAACAGTAAGAGAGTGAGTGAGAAAGAGAAAGTGAGAGAGTGAGAAAGGGACAGAGAGAAAGGGGGAGAGTGGGAGGGAGAGAGAGGAAGAGAGGGGGGAGTGAGAGGCACAGAGGGCGAGCCTGTATTATTCTGCCTGTGGCTCCATTGTGAGTCTGGTTCTTTGATGTGAGCTAAAGCCTGGTCCTCTACCCAGCCCTCCCCAGAGTGCCCTGATACTGTACCCAGGGCTGTGAAGCCTTCTTGGGCTGACACTCCTTCTGCTCCCCGCTGACTGAGGGCTAAGGCTAGTCCTCTGGTGGTCGACATAGGAGGGGAAGATAGGGAAAAAGAGGAAGAGACAGAGAGAGTTTCAGCTTCACTGTATGTGTGTTTCTCCAGGGAAGGGCCGGGCACTGATGGTTTGCCAGCACAGTGTGAATTTGCCAGCCAGGGGCATCTCTCTGTCCGGCACCGTGCCCAGCTCGGCTGTTTCCACCTCCGTCTGCCCTGTTCTCACTACTGGAGAGGGAGTGAGGAAAAGGCAGAGGGAGGGAGGGAGAGCGAGAGAGAGAAGGAGAGAGGGAGGTACTATTACAATGCTCTTGTCTTACATGTGTATCTCCAGAACACAGACACACACACACCGGCTTTGTGTGATTGTGGCCAACGGGATGCACCTGGTGTGGAGAGACCATATCAAATGTTAAAGGTCATTTGTGTTACGGCTGAGATGGAGCATCACATGACCACATGACCCGGAAACAAAACCTTGGTGAAACACAAGTCAGTTATCACAAGGAAGTTCTTTACTCACACACACACACACACACACACACACACACACACATACAAACAAACTTGCAGACACACACAACACAAACACGCGCATATTAACACACCCTCACTAGGCTCAGCCTATCACACTACAGCCAGGCTAAAAACGGACCTATAGAAAGTGCTCTGGGTGCGGCCAAAGAAAAGGCGTGTGGCAGTGCACTACATGGGGGGGGGTGAAAGGGAAAGTGTGAGGGAGGGCTGTGTGCTGCCACTCGTTTGCTGACTCACAGTACCACTCGCATGACTCATCTACTGCCAGTCAAAGGGGGGGGGGTGCAGGAAATGAAGGGAGGGAAGGACTAACAGAGAGGAGAGAGACAATGTTATGAGGAAAGCATTTTAAAATCCCCTATATTGCGTCAAGACCCAACGCTGTGCTACTTTGGAGTCAAGCAGTACTCAGTCTGTGCTCAGACACTCTGATCAAACACACTAGCCTGGAAGAGTAGAACATGGTGGATGGGAATTAAAACACACTAGCCTGGAAGAGTAGAACATGGTGGATGGGAATTAAAACACACTAGCCTGGAAGAGTAGAACATGGTGGATGGGAATTAAAACACACTAGCCTGGAAGAGTAGAACACGGTGGATGGGAATTAAAACACACTAGCCTGGAAGAGTCGAACACGGTGGATGGGAATTAAAACCCACTAGCCTGGAAGAGTCGAACACGGTGGATGGGAATTAAAACCCACTAGCCTGGAAGAGTCGAACACAGTGGATGGGAATTATAACACACTAGCCTGGAAGAGTCGAACACAGTGGATGGGAATTATAACCACAACTCGACGTCTCCCCTCTCATTGACAGAGCACAAAGTCCCCAGAGGCCCCATGTGTGGATGAATAGCCTGAGGTTTCACACCCGCCTGTTAAAAGCATACGCAATCCTTAGCCTGGGTGCCAGCATGAAAAAGGACAGAGGGAGAGAGAGAAGAAGAAAGAGAGGAAGACAGGAGAAAGGGCAAAAAAGGTAGAAGGAGACAGAGAATTTTAAAATTCCTTTATTGGCACAACTGTGTACGAGAAAGAGAGGAAGAGAGAGATGGAATGAAGGATGGAGAGCAAAATAAAAGGTTGAAGAATTGAGAGAAAGAGTGAGAGTGAGGAGAAGGAAGGAAGGGAGGGAGGTGGGAAAGAGAATTAAAAGGGTGTGAAGGAAAGACAGAGAATGAGGGATGAAGAGGCATATGGAAGGACTGGAGGATGAAAAAGCAGGAAACAATGAGAGAAGGACATAGAGATCACAGATGAGGTCAGTGGGAGGGAGGGAGAGAGAGAGAGAGAGAAGAAAGAGACAAGGGGGAAGTACGATGGAGGGAGGGAAATGAGGAGAAATAAAGGATGTCATACAGAGAGTGAAACACGGAGGGAGCTAACCTTACATTAAGATATATTAATAATTTATTTGAACAATTGTAAAATGATTATTGGCGCACTTGCATTTCGTACTTTGTGCACCCAGTCTTGTCCTGTAGTTTCATGAGATAGGAGGATATATAGCGAGGGATTTGATGTTATTCATTCATGCAGAATCTCTCTCAATTCTTCAGTCCTTGGTCCTCGCTTGTGGACACTCCTTTTTAGCTCACCCCACAGGTTTTCAACAGGTCAGGGGACTGGGTAGGCCATTACAAAAGCTTGATTCGGTGGCTAGTGAGCCATTTTTTTATCAGAAAGGAAAATGTAAATTGTCGTGTTTGAAGATCCAACAATGAACCAGATTTTTCGTAGGCAGACATCGTTTTATCAACACCATAATGGCATGTATCCTAACATGGGCTCTCTCTTAACCCATCACTGACATCAATTGCCCTTTCTGTTCATTTTCCTTCTGTGGTGCGAATTCTGTGTCTGTGCGCATCTGTTTTTATGTGTCTGGATGACTTAGTTTATCATGTTGCTTTTATTTGGAGATCTGCATTCTGAGTTAGTTTGCAAGACACAGGCAGACAGACAGACAGGCAGACAAGCAGACAGACAGACAGACAGACAGGCAGGCAGACAAGCAGACAGACAGACAGGTAAGCAGACAAAGAGACAGACATACTGACAGTTAAGCAGACGGAGAGACAGACATACAGACAGGTAGGCAGACAGACAGACTAGCAGACAGACAGGCAGGCAGACAGACAGCAGTGGAAGACTACAGCAACAGTAATGATATACAACAGACAGAGATCTGTCAGAGCTGCCGAATCATTGATCTCCCTCCCCCTTCCTCCCTCACTCTGTCTCCTCTCTCTTCCTTTGTCTCACCCTATTTCTCTTTCTCCTTCTCTCCATCCCCTTCATTTTTATCTGTCTCTCTGCCCCTTGTCCTCTCTCCCTCCTTTTCTTCTACTCCATTTATACTTCCCCCTTTACTGCACCCCCATCCAGCCCTCCCTGCTAAATATACACACACAAACATACACACACAAACATAGACGCACATTTCATGAGGTCTGCCGGTTCTTATTTAGCTTACCTAGATTTAGTCTGACTCTTTATTTGACTGGAGTTGAGATAGAGATGGGCATTAAAGAGAGAGAGAGAAAGAGTGACGTAGAGGAACAGAAAGACACAACAAGATAGAGAAACTAAAAGAAAAGAGTGGGGGTGAGAGAGAAACAGAGAGCGAAAAGAGCCAGTAAGATCTGCGTTGCATATTGTTAGAATCAAAGGAAGAGCAGGAGCTTGATCACCCCTCGCTGCCCAGCCTCCCTCCTCTGGCTAACACCTCTCCTCCCTGGGATCTTTCCTCCACCTGACTCCCTGGCTCACTGGAGGTCCAGCCCTGGAGGTAGCCTTGCATTGTACTTGACATCCTGGCCTGGCCATAGCCTAGCAGAGCCTAGCAGAGCCTAGCGTTCTGCTAGGCCTAGCACTCTGCTAGGCCAGCCTAGATCTTCGACCTTAGGGTTTTTCTGTGGTCAACTTTAGTATACTCACCATCTGACCGACTCCCTTAGTGTCAAAGCACCTTCCACAGTTCACGTCGCATTTTGACAAAGAGCTGGTTTTGGATATGATGCGCTCATTTTACTGATCGGTTTACGAAAATAAAAAAAACGAAACCATGCTTCAACAGGTGACCCCCGACTCACATCCTTCCTGTTCATGTTGAGATGTGACGTCTGCTAATTTAAATGATTCTAAAGGAAATGTTCTGGAAATAATGGCGCCCTTGGCAAGCACTCCAGAAGCCAAGTGCCCACTTGTGCACATACTGAGACCTAGATAGCGTCCATTGGATGCCACCCTAGTACTTCCTCCAGTCACTGCCACCCTGCCTGGCATAGCTGGCAGTACCCTGAATGCATAGAAGTCAAAAGCTCTTTATGTCCTCCCAAGACGGTCAGCGTAATTGTCACGGTGACGTCCTGAAGCCAGGCCAAAAACCCTATGACTCTGGGAAAACTAGTGGACCATCAACTCTCCTCTCCTCTGTTTGGGAACGTCAGGGAAACAGGTGAATTTGGATGCATCCCATAATGCATTATCCTTCAGTGAGCCAGAGGTGTGGGTTTTCAGCACTTTAAAAACCTGGCTAAACACTCAACAACAGTATGTATATCGTTATGGGGACCAAAAAAGGGTGTGGGTTACCTAAACTTAACCCTAACCTTAACTTAACCTCAACACCCAAACCTAAATGTAAGCCCAATTCTAACACTAACCCTGATTGTAAGCTGTACCCTAAATCTAACCCCTAAACCCAAAGTCTGTGTGTGAACTTCTGCTCTTAATTTGTACTGTGAAACGAAAACAAGCACACACACGTACATGCACAAAGAATATCATACACACATAGTTGTGAAATATAAAACTAGTTAGCCCCTTGGTCGGCCCCAATTCATATTTTGTATGATCAATGTTTCAGAATCCAGTTCCCTATTTCGTGCACTATGTTCGCCCTGGGGGGAGTATCTGATCATTTCAACTTCAGTATCAGAGGTTCGTCTAGGTCTATAAAAAATGAATCTAGTTTGTCTATACCTCTTGTCATTAAAGCATGTGACAAACAAACATAGGGACTAGGGTGCAGTTTGGAATGCAACCTTTGTCATGCATTCTGAGCGTGTTGTTGTGTGTACCTCATAAACATTTGCGCCTGGTTGCACAGCTATTGCATAGACTTCAAGAGAACATGAATCTTGTTTCCTGCGTGACAGCTTGATGTACTTCTCATGTGCGTTTTATTTTGGCGCTGAAGTGCGGCCCCTTGTGGCGCCTTTAAGGAGTTGCAGGTTAATACAGCTATGGTGGAATACAGACAAGGTGGAATTAGTCCATGATTTATTCAATACAGTACAGTTTAATGGAAACAATGCTTTATTTTAATTTTCAATGGAAGGGCAGCGTGAGAACCTGGGTTGGGCGTAGGACCGTCGTGTGGTTGGAAAGGGTCGGGCGAGAGCGCAGAGCAAAGTTCCCGCCAAGCTGAACTTCACGAAAATCCAATGTCTCAGGGTGGGTGACAGACCAAAGCTCGGCAGTTTCCACCCCCTACATTTAACGTTTTAGTCATTTAGCAGAGCTTTACTAGATGGACTGACCATGGCTGTTCGGAACTAGCGCTAGACTAAAAATGCGGATTATCACCTAGTTATAAATACTTTCGTTTCATGTTGGTAATGAGATTCATAAAAAATATATACGTGAATCATGCTTAAAAGTATTTGTTTAATTTGTCACGTCACGCAACATTGTAAGGGAGACATTTTAAAATTCGAATTTTAAAACGTCTCCCACTCTTCGGATTTTAAGGCTGAAAAGGCAGTGTATCTGAAGTAATAAACTCCATTTATGGGCGCTCTAAAAATACCCGTCATAAGGTTATATGCGTCGGCGACGTTGGTGAATACGTGTTTGTAGACCAGGACGACATCCTCCACGTGTGGACCAATGGATTCGGACAGCGAGGCTGAGAAGGCCACCTTCGGCGTCTCTCTGATCTCTCTTTTCAGTTCCTCCACGGTGGCCTTCAGCTGCAGAAGTAAAGCATTCAGGTTTTCGATGGTAGCTGCCTGAGGAATGATACAGTCCACCCTTGCTGTCTTGCCAGGTGGGCTCTCATCGCCACTGGGATGCCCTCCCTCCAATGCCATTCGGGGGCGGAGTCACTGGCTTGTTGTTGTCTCTCCGTTGCGCACTTGTGCAATTGAGCTGTACTCTGCTGGCCATACTCGGCCCTCATTCAGGGTGGTTGCGGTTGGTGGGGGTCCCTATGATTGATACTGGGCAATGTGGGTGGATTGATTTCCTGCCTGTTGGGCCCTGTCCGGGGCTTCCCCCGGATAGGGCCACAGTGTCACTGGACCCCCCTGTCTCAGCCCCAAGGTCTTACGCTGCTATATTATTGTGCTGGGGAGTAGGGTCAGTTCTCCTTCTCCACAATAAATCCTTGTAGATCTAAGGAATGCATTTTCTAAATTTTCCCTGTCTCCTGCCGTTTTAAACTTAGGAGGACATGAGGTCTTGGCCCACACCTGCGGAGTACCAGGCTTGAAAGACCCGTTGCTGTCCCTGTCAAAAGTCCTCCTGGTTGTGTTGCAGATCAAGACGATATCTGACGATTTCAGCTGCCACTGTGCTGACCCCCCCCCCCCCAAATAAATGCATTAATATGTTTTCAAAATATTTAATGCATTTATTTGTTTAGAAATTATTACCTATCTATGATCAAGATAGCCTATACAGTGAACTCTAAAAGTATTTGGAAAAAGACACATTTTTTGTTTTTCCCTCCATATCAGTTGAACCATTTATAAATTACGGTACATATTGTACATTGTCCCCCCATTGAAGGGGACCAAAAGTATTTGGACAACTGGCTTCCCAGCTGTCTCTTAGGCAGTTGTGTTTGTTTGCATCTCAGATATTGTGCACGACAGTTTGGTTTGTTAGTCAGTTGGTATGGCTGGACAAAGTCAAAGTTTTTTATTTGTCAAGTGCATCGAAAAACATACGTCATTCTGAACAATGAAAAATTATTGTGACATGTCACGCAACATCTACGCAATAATTAAGAAATATATAAATCATAATAGCAAAAAATAAAAATACAAAGTATATACATAACAATAGTGACTAGAAGCAGTTCCAGTAAATGTAGAAATGGGAATATGGACAGTGAATAGAAATCTTAAATATTATAAATATAAGTGTTGTAGTGCCTATAAGTGGATACATTTAAAAATGCTAATGTACATTGAATGTACATAGAAAGTGACCAGAGTATATGAAGGGTTCATGTGATCAATAGATCAATGTTGCTGGTTGAGGAGCCTTTTGGTCTGGGGGTAAAACCTGTTTGTGAGTCTGGAAGTGTGTGACGGAGTCAAATCCACCGTCCTCACTTTTATTTCATGGAGGGGACAATGATTTAAATTTAAATAATAACTTTACTTAAACACCATTACATCCTAGTTAGGATTATAACGAGACCTCAATGGGTTTTGGAATGTGTTCACAGCCCATAGCTGTAACTACTGTATGTTCCCACCGGATGGCGTACTTATTCAATGCTGGGATTCAATTGTTCCTAAAGAGAAGCGGGGATGAGATAAACAGGGACACGTTTCCCTTTGCAGATTAACCAGCAGAGGGCGCTGTTTACCTAATAACAAATATGTTCCTTACAAAATGTACATATTATTAATATCTTACTACCGTTAAAAGACTGTTTGACTACTCGCACATATTGTTATGCAAAAACATTTAACTAGTCCAGACAGACTTGTAAAGATGAGTCTGTGTAGAGGATTTTTTAAATTAAAAAAAAAAAAAAATTCTAATCTTAAACGTTCTTTAAACACTTCGAGAATTTGGTGTGGGAAAAAATTTAATCAATTCATTATTTAAAACATATTTATATATATTTGCCTTAAAATAACTTCAAAGGGGTCACTGGTAGGGAATGGTCTACACGCAGACCTTTTATACTAGCAGTTAAACATGACAAGTTGGAATAAACACATGTATATTCTATGTATATTGCAAGCAGTCAAACCACTTTACTGGAGGGGCGGTATTAAGTCTAGGCTGCCAGGCGACGGTGGGCGCATAAAAAGGTGTTAGGTTGGGGTCTAGGGGTCTGGTGAAACATGAAAGGCGCGAAGAACGTGGTATTATCATGCAGAGACGGGTCGGAAATCGAGTGGCGTCTCTCTCGCGCCAATCAAGTCCATATTTTTCACTGACTTGTCTGACCTTTGCGGAATGGAGCTATAACACACTCACGCAAATATATACACCCGAGCCCGCGCGCACACTGTTTAAAAGAATAAAAGTGACTAATGATAATTTAGGCTACCTGTTCGCCTCCTCTGTGTTCTTATGCAATTGCCAGGAGCAGAGGATGACAGTTTATTTGGTTTTATTCGAACATACATGAAATGTTTCTAGTTTTTAAAATGCATTATTACTACTAATAATAATACATTTACATCCCTATTATTATACATCCCTATTATTAGTAAAATTTTGCCTGAGTTATATGGGTTTGATGACAAGTTTATGTTGTTTCTTTGATTCGTTTTATCGCTGCCCTAAAAAAGTAGTCTATTGACTGTTTTCATTAAAAACACATTTTAAATTCAATTACTTTTATACCTTTAGATCAAAGGGACTCAGTTCAGCATTGCCCATTACTTTTCTGGCCAAGTTGTGAACAATTCAAATGAGGAATGCTCGCTTCAACACGCCTTTTCTTTAGAGGAGCTATTCCTCAGAGCTCAGAATGTGTGGCCGTCTTTATGTTGTTAACCAAAGGAGGATTAAGGTTTTCGAAGCACTCACGTTTATTCAAACAAATCATCAAGTTGAAAAAAGACGGATTTAGCGGACATGAACTTTGAACTCCGTTATTCTCTCATTATTTTCTCTCTCCCTCTCTAGCTCACGGTGGTACCAGCGCGCCCGCGCACCACAAATAGGCCTCCGTTCATTTGTATTTCATTTGTGCCATCCCTGCCAAACTGCGTTTTTTGTTGATCTTACATATATGAATATAAATGGACAATGACTATCATATGGTGGCTAGTTAAAAAGACCCTGACCGTTTAGTTTGAAACGGGTTGAAATGGGGGTCAGAAGTGCAACCTTTATTCTAACATGGCATTAAGTGCATTTCATTCATTGGAGAATGGGTGGGGCCGTTAAATTGGTTATTTTCGGTCCGCGTCTGATGTACAGATCACAGGCATAGATATGACCGTGTGTTACAGTGCAGTCCATCTCTCTACCCATTTGCTATGCCCCCTTGTTTTCCTATCACACTCCGGTGGTCTCTCCCTTGCGCCATGACAAGAACGGTGTTCCCCACCGCCGTCCCTCCCCTCAGCCCATTGTGTGCCAGTAGAACAAGGGGAACGGGAGGGGGAGGAGAAGAGGGGAGAGGGATGAGGAGAGGCAGTCACTGTTAAGTGTAGACTTACAAAGTAGATCAGACCTGGGCAGGGACCAGCACTTGTTGAAATGTTTTCATAGTTAGCTTTCTTTTCTTTTACCTTCCTGTTATCTACCTGCTGAGACGTATTTCTTATTGTATTAACCAACGTTTTTACTTCATCCAGACTTTCCATGGAATGTTTCTTTAAATGTGACCTATTTTTAGTCCTCAACAAAACGTCCATTTGATGTAGATGGCTTGCCACTAACCGCATTGTATCTTATATTTCCTAACGTTTAAAAACAGATTAGATTTTCCTTGTTCTAAATAGTTTACGCACGACTGGAAACTGGGATTAGGCGCCCCAAACAGATTAGACAAAGCTACGAGTCAATAGGGTGTTGTGGAAAATGCGCAGGACACATTATCTTCTCGGAATCGGATATTGACTCTTGTTTCTCTTGGCATCATCTCCGTGAACCGAGGAGAAACGGAACCCCCCACAGAGGATTACAGGTCGTCTTTTTGTCTTCACAGAGGACCACTTTTCCGTTTGGTTAGGCCTATTTGTTGTCGGTGGCACAAGGGGGCATGGAGACCAGCACCGGCCGGAGACGGTGGAACAGCGCCGGACAATACCTACTGCTGGCGACTTCTCTCATCGCCTGCAACTCGCAACTACCGGTGGATGCAAACTCCTGGTTGTAAGTTGAAGACATTTCATACACTATGCCAAACACATTCTGTATAGACTCGGATTAGTTGCGACTTTAGTTTAAGTGCAATGCATTGGCTACATTGACAAATGGTAGAGTTTGTGACTGTGTTTGTCACACAATGAATTGTATTTGTTCTGGCGAGTTGTGGTAGAGCCGTGAGTGTGTTGTGTTAGCTTGTAGTGTCATGTCGTGTTCTGTTGAGGGGTGGAAGGGACCAGTGGAGAGAACAAATGTGAAGGCTTTGTCACAATATTTACCCATGCAGCCGCACAAATGGCCAATCTGTCGCAATGAGCGCGACACGGCGTCTTGACCTCGTTGCGGAGAGACTTGCGTTCCCTAACGTTCCATTCTGACAGAGAACATTTAAACAGACCTTTGAGTCATCATCCGACACCCATGCAGTCCTATGTAGGCTGTTTACATGCAATTACTTTAACATCAGAAAAGTGTAGCCTTTTGTACTTTCGTATTCATTTAGCCCATTCCTCTTCGGTTTTAAATCGTGCACGTTCGCTTCGGTAGTCAATGTGTTTTGCACTATACTGACATTTGGAAACGATTATTGTTGGACTCGGTGAAGGCTAACTGCTTTTACTTGACTTGTTTCACGCACACATCACTGTCTATAACACCGGCCCCTCCTGTCCGCGCAGGTCGTTAGCGATGAACCCTATCCAGAGACCGGAGATGTACATCATCGGTGCCCAGCCTCTATGCAGCCAGCTTACGGGTCTGTCGCAGGGGCAGAGGAAGCTGTGCCAGCTCTACCAGGACCACATGGTTTACATTGGCGAGGGAGCCAAGACGGGCATAAAGGAGTGCCAGTACCAGTTCCGGCAGCGGCGGTGGAACTGCAGCACCGTGGATAATACGTCGGTGTTCGGACGCGTCATGCAGATAGGTGAGTTTTATCGGTAGACCTGGTTGGAATTGGACGCGCGTGGCTCCGATCCAGGCTGTCCCTGCGCGTTCCTTCGCCGACTGTTGGTAGAGGCCTACTAAGCCATGAACCCGCGCCAGTTTTAGGCCCACGGGCCAGAGGATGACACGTTTGCATTCTGATTTCCAGTGTCAGCTGGTGCACTTCAGAGGAGTAAACGGTGGAAACTGTATTCTTGAAAGTAATTTCAAATCCGTTTTAGGCTCCCTAGCCAGTTAAACAAGGCTTTGCACTTAATTATAAGATTCCATGGTAAAATTGAGAGGCAGTTGGCTCGTGGCAACTGAAACTAACCTTTCTCGACAATTGAGTGTTAGTTCCGTTCAGTGGTGAGACGAGAATGTGCCCCTGAATACCCTCTGCTATACCCCTCGTACGGCCAAGCAGGTCGACCCCCTCTCTCTCCCTCCGACGCCGTTCCGTTCCAAACAGCAATGGAGTTGTTTGCAGTCAATCGCAAGCGTTGTTTTGAGGTGTTAGTCTGGCTATTGTCCACGGCCGCCTTTTGAAATGCAATCATGGGATGACACGGACTCGGCAGTTCCGGGCTTCTATTTGAAGTCGCGGTTCTATGGGCCAATAAAAACCTGGTCTTTATCGGGCGCCCAGCCTCGTGGCGCATCTAGGCCAGAACATTCCGCTTTAAAGAGAACATAATAAAGTTTCAAACTTGTTGACACGTGACTAGTGCCAGGAATCATGATAAAAAAAGTAGCTCGTGTAATAATTTGAAAATCTGAACGTTCTGTTCTTACCGAAAAGCGTTACAGAAATTGTGAACTGAAATAGTTCTTTAGTGCGCCAAAGTTGATGGGCAAATCAACCCACGCTATACTGTAAATCATGCATATACACATTACATTTGTATACACAGATATTCTACATAACTTACATACATTGTATAATACAGCCATATACAGTAGTCTACATTTACAGAACTCCAATTGCCTACAGTAGACTGCAATGCCGTATTACCTCTCTAAAATCATTTGAAAATCATAAACCCAATATAAGGAACTAGAACACACAGATAATGTATATACACTCACCTGCAAAACGAATGGCAACATTCATAAAAAATAAAAAAAGAAGTCTGTACAAGACAAACAACACAGACTGCAAGCTGTAGCTATTGCAGTTTTCCAACATTTGGAATATATTGTAGGCTACCACATTAATGATCAAAGAGAATCAACAGATATGACATATTTCTTGAATGATACATGTTTTTCCCAGAATAAAAGTTGTCAAAATCTTTGGCACTTTTGTTCTCTGTACTTTGAGAACTATCTTTTGGCGGGGGGAACAGCACTCAGCCTTTTCCGACAATTGTTTATGAGACTGAAGACCACATTGGAAGGGATCTTAGGCCATTCCTCCATAAAGAATCTTTCCAGTTCTTTGAGATCTGTCAGTATGCGCTCATGGGCTGCCCTTTTCAATTTAAACCTCAGGTTTTCATTTGGAATAAAGTTCAGAGACTGAAATGGTCATTGCAAAATGTTTATTTTGTCATCAGTCAACGATTCCTGTGTGGATTTCGACGTGTACTTAAGATCCACTTGCAGACCACCTGCTGTGAGATCCATTTGAGCACCAGTTCTTTCAATAATTATTTTTCAGGCATTTTTCTTTCTTTATTGGACTGGAAAATAGGGAGATATGGAGGAGAGACTTTTGCCCTAAAGAGCAACGAGACGCAACTGTTTAGACCGCTGGACACCTCTCTGACACGGTCATTTAAATACCCAATTGATGGTGTTATAGGGTTCATTTGTAATTTAGATTGATTGCCTTCATTCAATAATAAAGTGTAGTACATTAAATATGTTTTTACACCAGTTGTTGCTCATATTTGAAAAATGGTGTATATATATATATATATATATATATATATATACAGGTGCTGGTCATATAATTAGAATATCATCAAAAAGTTGATTTATTTCAGTAATTCCAATCAAAAAGTGAAACTTGTATAATGTATACATTCATTCCACACAGACTGATATATTTCAAGTGTTTATTCCTTTTAATTTTGATGATTATAACTGACAACAAATGAAAACCCCAAATTCAGTATCTCAGAAAATTTGAATATTGTGAAAAGGTTCAATATTGAAGACACCTGGTGCCACACTCTAATCAGCTAATTAACTCAAAACACCTGCAAAGGCCTTTAAATGGTCTCTCAGTCTAGTTCTGTAGGCTACACAATCATGAGGAAGACTGCTGACTTGGCAGCTGTCCAAAAGACGACCATTGACACCTTGGACAAGGAGGGCAAGACACAAAAGGTCATTGCTAAAGAGGCTGGCTGTTCACAGAGCTCTGTGTCCAAGCACATTAATAGAGAGGCGAAGGGAAGGAAAAGATGTGGTAGAAAAAAGTGTACAAGCAATAGGGATAACCGTACCCTGGAGAGGATTGTGAAACAAAACCCATTCAAAAATGTGGGGGAGATTCACAAAGA
>JACXGI010017690.1:0-14166 GCA_016801175.1 Esox masquinongy
AAGATCATTGGTGCCAACCTGCCCTCCATCCAGGACTTATACAAAACCAGAGTCAGTAAAAGGGCAGGAAACATCACAGCAGATCCATCACACCCTGGATACAACCTGTTCCAGCCCCTCCCCTCTGGTAGGCGCTACAGAGCACTGTACGCCAAAACGAACAGACACAGGAACAGTTTCTATCCACAGGCCATCACTCAGATGAACAGTCAACTTCAGTCACTTAGTGCCAGGCACAATCCCTGTATAACCACCCAGTAACTCTGACCCTAACATCCACCTGTCTACTACTTATTTCTTTTTAATTATTTTGTCATCCTGCAATTCAGTGTTGTTCATACTGTATATATAATGTATATATCATATCCACCTACCTCATGTACATTCCACCTGCACTTAAAATTATTTATTCATTTCTGCTTTGTTTGCACTCTGCTATATATATAGATCACATCCACTGTCATTACGTAAATAATAATCCTGCACAATAATATTTATTTCCAGCACCCTTTATACCCTGCTCATTGCACTACTGTCTCACCAGTCTTACTATGTTGTTGTTTGGTTTATTTTGTGTATTTATGTGTACTGTATTTTGCATTCGGTTACTCTTGTTGAGTGTCTTTTGTTTGTGTCTTTTATGAGTAAGCACATTGTGAGTCTGTATAATCCAGAGTCAAATTCCTCGTATGTATACACATACCTGGCGAATAAAGCTGATTCTGATTCTGAACAACAGCAATAAAATTCACCGTACAAATTCACCGTACATAAAACAGCTCTGGACATCAGGACACCACGATGTTGGCTTTAGGAAATATTGTATGAACTTTTCACAAGGATACCGGAGATAAGAGGAACCGACACACCTTTTCTGATTGGCTGTCGCCCAATGCCGGCTAATGAAATTCGTCTCAAATTTGCATATTATATTGGGGCGCTCTATTTTCCGGCGCCTCACGCCAGCTTCGGGATGCCAAGTATCTCACACTAACCCGCGCGCACGGTCATGTGACTCCATTGAATGGGGGCCGAAATTTCGGTAGCTGAATTTCAGGGCAGGACACAACTAACATTGTTGTGTGGTCCACAAAACTTTTAACTTGATGTTATAGCTTTTTTTTTTTTTTAGCTTGTTAGCTAGCTAATGTTTTTATGTCTACAGCTGACTAACAATGTTCGTTGACTTGCATAGCTGTTTCTAGCTATTAATTATGGGCAGGATTTAATTTTTGCTGTTAATTAAGGCAGCTGTGCTTTTTGGCTGCAAGCATGAGGATAATTAGAGATTTGTGGTGAAAGGCCTACCACTACGTTATAGCTGATCTTCGAATTTCTCGGTCGAGGAATATAAACAATCAAGACAGATGAGCATCATCTCAGTGAAACTTATTTTTCCCACTAATGAGGGCTCGCCGAAAACCTATCTTGTCATGGCTTTCAGATACCCAGCTTTCAGTGACAAAAAATGTTAGCAAACATTTCACGGCATAGTCAAATTGGTGACTTGGTACGAATGGGGATACACACAACTGAGGATTTTTCTGGATGGTTAGCCAATTCGTTAGTGTAAATATTGAAAATAATCGTGCTTAGATAGCAACCCCGCAAAGGGTCCTATGTGCCTGTAATAGATGTGATGTGTAAAAAGCACCAAGGAGAAGTACTCAGCTGTGTTCATCAGTGTAGCCAAGTTTGTAATTAAGAAAGGGAGTTCTAAACAGTGACTGTAAATCGTATTTTTTTTCTATCTTAATTTTTTATCAAAATGAGCACTGGTTAGTCAGGGTGTATTTTTTATTTGGGAAATATGAGGTTTTAAATTTGTGTAACAATTTCACTTATTTCCCGTTTGTGTTTGGATTGTCTCATGCTCTTTACGTCCCTGCCTCTCACCCCCCGTCGTTCTCCGCCTCACTCGGTCTCTGTCTCTCCCACATCCCTCTCCGTCTCTCTTTGTCTGCGTTTCTTTCTCTCTTTTTTCCTCTGTGCTCTTCCACCTCCCACTCAGGTTCTTTTCCGTCTCTGTTTCTTGTACTTCGTCTGAAGTAAAACAGTCATGACCACCACCACCAACAATGATTTTTTAAGGTATTATGAAACCTAACTAGCATATGCAGGCTGCTACCCCTCCTTGGGAGCGGGTGCATTGACAAACGCATCAGACGAGGGTTGAAATACGCTATTTGATTTCCTCAAAATACTACAGTAAGCTACTTCCAATAATTCAGATTCACGTTTCAATACGCGAGACGCCAACAGGACCAATAGCCACAAAAAGAGCAAATCCCGCCCATCTGCCACTCCAGACGGGCTAAAAACAAACGCTGGAAGTAGTTTTTTGAAATATTTCAAATAGCGTTTGAGCCCATACCTGGAAGTTATGCTGATGCATTCAATACAATCTGGGGTAAAGCAGCGCCTCAAGCCAATACAAGGAATGCGGCTGTGCAAACATTAGAGTAACATTGCCATTATTAATAGACGTTTGACTCAAAGCTTTTGATATACCCATTGTAATATATTATTAATTAAAACCGTACTTATAGATCTCATTTCTTATGTGTCACTTCTATTTACATTTTTTTTTTACCAGAAAAGCTATTAACGTTTCAGATCCGGGAGACAGAAGCATATTTATAGAATGACTGCCTGGGCATTGTTTGTAGCCACTATCAATTATTAATAAATGTACTTCGAAACTTGACCGAGATTACATGGTCTTCCTGTCTTAGTGCTGATCCATTTCTCTATGGATAGGATGTGGTCAAGCCCACTGTGGGTTTCAAACTTCACATTTCAATGCTTCGTTATCGTTGAGACATTTTGGCTTTGCTGATGCTAATGCTGAGGATCCCTCTTTACAAAACGCAGTAGCTTTAGGCTAATTTAGTCTATTATTTATGCATTTATTTATTACTACTCTATTACGATTTATAAATAAGACAACATTGTTGTGATTTTCTTGCAACGATGTAGCAACATGGCATTCGGTACCAGAAAAAGTTAGATTTGTATTTAATCGTCAGCAGGAGCAGCTTGCGCCTTTTCATTAGCTGTATTTTGAGCAGTCCTCTCTCAGTTCTCCATAGCGCATCCTCATGTTATTTTCTCCCCCATTCTCATCATCGATCCGGTGATCCAGAATTGACAGCGGTCATACTCGGCGTTGCTACCCGACAGCCCCACACGCCGAGAAAGTGGGAGGACGATCCGTCCACAATCAACCAACCCTACTCCACAGCGCGTGTCGCCTACCCTTTTTTATTTTCTGACTGCCACATTAGACGGTCCTATCGCACATTCACTTCCTTGTCCTCGACAGCCAATCCCCTGGTCGTGATTCTCACACACATAATTTACGGTGCTCATTGTGCTAGGTTGCAGGGAGCCTGCTTTACTGAGGTCTCTAGAAATCTGACAGCTTCTTTCGAAGTGGGAGAGACGTTGTTGAGAGAGACATCGTGGGTTTAGGCAGCGTTTGCTCCGGGGTTGTGTTACTTTCTCTTTCGGTTCCCCGAACCTACGTACGCTGTGAGCCTGGGGTTGCCACAGTCAAAAAACACGAACTCCAAGTCCAATAACCACGGCACCATGAGCAAAAAGAAAAAGGACTGGAAGACAGAGAAAGGTAAGAAACATATTTTTTTGGGTTGGGACCACTAGAATGACTGTAACACCATATCTCTCAATGTCTCCCGTGCATTTTCAGCTTGACTGTCTGCACAATCTCATACATTACGGTGTTGTACATCTGGAATCACTGGCTGCTGTTTATTGCCAGGCACTTAGTCTAGGGCTTCATCCACTAGCATCCAGACATATGAGAGCCCTCCTAGCCTACAGATGTTGCGTTGAGCAGGGTGCGCTCTGTAGCTCAGCCTGATATTGAACCATGCTATACAAACGCACCATAATCACTCCGCTGCTGCTGTCATAACACTAGCCCACGTTCTGCGTACACACGGTGCTGTTGTGGACTTTAGCAAGCCAAATAAAGCAGCCACTCTAGCCTTGTTCGCAAGGCCGTGCGTTCTGCAAGTTCACCTGTTTGAATCTGACAATGGCTTTCAAGAGAGAGAACGACTAATGTTTCCTGGCGGTTAGATACCACGGACTGTCGTGGCGTGAAGGGGCAAGTGTAAAAGCCTGCGAGTTATGTGTTGAGGTCGGTAATCCTATGTCGTTATTGATAGCACATGCTTCAGAGACGTGGAGAGGTAACAAGAGGTAGCTACAGTGTTGTCAGATCTTTACCATTGGCCTAAGCAGTTTTGATTTGTCTATTGTCACCCTGAACCGTTCTGACAATGTGTTTTACAATGTATGTTTCACCATGTTATGAAGACAGCCCACTCAGAACCTACTTGGCAGTAGTACAAAACCACCATTGTCTCTTAAGAAGCCTGTTCTATATTTAAAAAAGTGTTAGGCCTTTACAGGTTATTAGAGTGTAATATTAGTATTGAATATGTAAGTCTATCAGTCACACATCCAACTGTGGAGTAATATCTTCATTTCCTGCTCTTTCGTAAATGCTAGTCTCTGACTGCTTGCCTTAACTTGTCCAAATAGGGATGTCAGGAAGAGTGAGTGTTGACAAATCTGAGGAAATTGAACAAATGTCTGAAATAAAGAGAACACCCGTTATTACTAATAGAACCGCTGACCGGACTGGTCCAGCGGTCCGCCATCCCTCATCGGCCCTCAAAACATTTTAGATAGAAGTCTGGTTGAACTGTCAGCCAGTGAGAGACAGGAGCTGCCTCCAAAATAGCGCTCTTGAGAGGGAGAGACCTCTACGCTAGCTGGTTTTGAGCCTGCATACACAAACAGAGCCCACACAGTCCCAGGACAAAAACATCTCAGTTACATCCGCCTAGATTGTGAGAATGCAAAAAGATAGCATTTTGACACTGAAAAGAATCATCAAAATATAGCCAAAATTAGAACAGTACCTTTCCCTGAGTTGAGAGTATACTGTGGCAGAGTACCTGACCTCTGTGACTAACCCAAAAATGATCACAGAAAACCACGACAATGTGCAGACTAAGTGAGAATGCTATTTAGAGAGGCCAACACAGGCAGACCTGGCTGTCAAGAGAAGACAATGTGCAACAGTGCTCACTGCTCATAAAATTAGGTGGAAACAGAGCTGCACTTTTCTAACCTGACAAATGTTTGACCACATTAGAAACACATTTCCCACAGCTCACTGTTCGCCCTGACCGACAAAGCATTTGGAGTTGAGCAAAAGACAGAGAGAAACAGGGAGAGGGAGAGTGTAAAACGGTGTGTGAGTACCAGTATCCAAGCACTTTACAATGAAATAATGAATACATTAATAAATGATTTACTGATTAAATCAAAACAATTACATACATCTCCGGCAGAAATCATGCTGTAATAAATACAAGAAATTACCAGTAGTGTTTACGGCACGTGTCATTGCTGCTATCATCGGACGAAGTATTTGCACAGGGACAGTCTGGGAGCCTAGCTCACGTCATCTCACCACTCTGTCCAAACTTTACTCCCTGGTGCTGCATAAATATTCTGAGCCCGGCTAGCTCTGTCGTACTACAATATTCTTAGCTCAGCTGCCTGGACCCGAAAATCATGTAACCTATTTCAAGTGTTGTTTAATCTTTTTTTATCTTGAAAACCTCCACTAATGTCTTCTGAATACTTTATATTACCTGAGATCTCTGCATGGAGTTTGACTTAAGAATTAATGTGTAGTCGTTTACTAAATTCTTTGCAAGAAGTATTAAAACGTGTAATTTAATTTTTTTATGAAATATTTTAATGTGAATTGGAGTGTTTTGTTCAGATTTTTGTCCGTTTTAAAATGATCTCATCCCCCCCTCGCAGAGCGACTGTTGCGTATGACACTGGAGGACAGGAGGGTGGAGTATCGTCGGTCTGAATATGTACCTCTGGACAAGATTGCCTCCTGGAGGCCGTCGCAGAGTACAGGTGGGAGGACAACAGATACTGTGGTCCTTTGTTTGTTTGCTCATTACTTTGTTTATTCCCTTGTTTGTCTGACGTAATCACAGATTTTTGGTGTACCGCTAAAAGTGATACGCTAGTTACCCTACACCTTTCCAGTTAGCAAGGAAGGAAACAAGGGAGGTAGCATTTCAGGAAGGAAACAAGGGAGGTTGCATTTCTGCTTCCCCCCCAGGGCCTCAATGCATTGAGTAGGATGCTGCCGACACAGTCAGGCTAATTAACAAACAACTACAAGGCGCAAGGACAGTGCAGCTTTGGTAGACCACTGTCTTATAATTCCCAACTCATTTTGTAAACCCAAACAGTGTTTCAACTGGCAGGACCTCTTTCTTCACCAGACATTACCCTTTTCTCTGTGAGCGATAACGAGAGGTGTGAACTACTCAACCTAGTTTAATCATTGTCGGGCAATTGCACTGATGTTCTCTTCAGCAATTGCTTGTACAAGCTAGTTTAGTTGAGGAGACATTCAAATTGAGTGCATTCCCCCATTTACTCATTAACTCTAGCTTTTGAAGCATTGCTTTTACCTTGTGACATAACACCTCTGTTTAACTGTCATGAGATGAACATGCCCTTTCATGATATAGCACCTTAATTTAACAGTAAAAAGGTTAACATATACTTTCACGGCGACCATCTTATGCTTATGACAAGTGACAAAGCCACGTTGCAACTCTGTACCGTCAACTCCCTTTGATAGTAATTCACGTTGGATAAAGGCATCTGTTGACTGACATTAATGTGTGGGTTAACACTAACCCTCTGTGATCTAACCCTGTGAGGTTCTGTCATGGGGAAAGACTGCTTCCCTTAAAGGGAAACCACAGTAACAGAGGAATCAATCTAAGCCTGTGATCTTTGCAGTTTTTTCGACTTGGTTATCAATGTTACAGATTTTTCTGTAATCATAATACAATCCTGTTTCCAAGAATGTTGGGACGCAGCGTAAAATGCAAATAAAAACAGAATGCAATGATGTGCAAATCATTTATCCCGATATTTAATTGAAAACAGTACAACGACCACATATCAAATGTTGAAACTGAGAACTGTTATTGTTTTTGGAAAAATACAAGCCCATTTTGAATTTGATGTCAGCAACTCGTTTCAAAAAAGTTGGGACTGGGTCTTTTACCACTGTGTTGCATCACCTCTTCTTTTAACAATACTCTGTGTTTGGGTTATGTTATGAAAGAGAAATGTATTCCCATTCTTGCATGATATAGGATTTCAGCCACTCAACATTTCAGAGTCTCCTTCGCTGTATTTCTCGTTTCTTAATGAACCAAATGAGTGACAGGTCTGGACTGCAGGCAGGCCAGTTTAGCACCCGTACTCTTTTACTACGGAGCCATGCTGTTGTAATACGTGCAGAATGTGAAAAGACGTTGTCTGGATGGCAGCATATGTTGCTCCAAAACCTGTGTATATTGTACAGTATTAATGGGGCCTTCACAGATGTGCAAGTCACCCATGCCATGTGCACTAATGCACCCCCATACTATCATAGATGCTGGCTTTTGAACTGTGCACTGATAACAAACCGTATGGTCCCTCTCCTCTTTAGTCCGGTGGACGTGGCGCCCATGATCCCCAAAAAGAATTTCAAACTTTGATTCGTCAGACCACTGGACAGTTTTCCAATCTGCCTCAGTCCATCTTAAATGAGCTCTGGCCCAGAGAAGGCGATGGCAGTTCTGGGTCTTGTTTATGTATGGTTTCTTCTTTGCATGGTAAAGTTTTAACTTGCATTTCTGGATGCAGCGACGTACTGTGTTCACAGACAATGGTTTTCGGAAGTTTTCCTGTGCCCATACAGTGATTTCCACTACATAATCGTGGCTGTTTTTCATTCAGTGCCGTCTGAGGGCCCGAAGATCACGGCCATCCAATATTCATTTCTCTGGATGCTCCGAATCTTTTAATGATATTATGTACTGTACATGATGAGATAACGTTGAGTAACGTTACTCTTAAGTTGTTACATTATTTGCCTGCACAGTCTTTCACAGAGTGGTGACCCCCTCCCCATCTTTAATTCTGAAGGACTCATCCTTTCTGGGATGCTCTTTTTATACCCACTGATGTTACTGACCTATTGCCAATTAACCTAATTGGTTGTGAGATGTTCCACTAGGTTTTTTTTTCTTTTAGCATTACACAACGTTTCCAGTCTTTTGTTGCCCTTGTCCCAGCTTTTTTGAAAGTGGGTATATATTTTTAAGGAAACAATGACATTTTTTCAGTTTCAACATTTGATATGTGGTCTTTGTACTATTTTCTATTGAATATAGGGTTTAAAGGATTTGCACATCATTGCATTCTGTCTTTATTTACATTTTACGTTGCGTCCCAACTTTTTTTGAAACGGGGTTGTAGTTCCCTGTACCATGTAATTGTTTTTTTCATTTTAATCATCAGATTGTACAGTTCATCTGTTGATGAGAACATTTGACAGAAACATGACAGCTTTTTCAATAGTTTTGCAATCTGACTATAGTAATAGTAGTCACAGAGTATGGCTAACATGCTGGCCATGTCACAACCTTTTGCTGTAGCTGTTTCAGTAGCATGCGTTTGGTGTCGGCTGAGCCGTGCCAAAGAAAGTATGACATCCCGTGTTCTATGCCACCAGGAGTACGATAATGTTTTAGGAATGCAGTACCGCTTTAAGAGTACGCACCTTTTCTTTAGGAGTATGCACTAGATTTTAGAGTACACACCAGCTGTAAGAGTACGCACCAGATTTTAGGAGTATGCTCTAGATTTTAGAGTACACACCGGCTTTAAGAGTACACATCCCTTTGGTGCACTGTTGCTCACAACCTATATAAACCCCTACTGATAGAGTTAGTTTCACTTTGGCTTGGTAGTTGGAGAGTTTTATTAAATTACACAGGTCCCAAAGTCTGACTTCCTTAGTGGGGCCTCCCAGGTGGCGATAAGTTCTAAGGCACTCTTTTGTAGCACTAGAACACCTCGTTCAGACCATGACTGTGCCGCTAGCTGACAAGTGGCTGGGAAGCCCCATGAGCGATGCCAATCGCACAGCATATCTAAGCTGAGTAACATGCCCCCAGAATGTCTTGGATGAAGGTTTACAGTGAACTACGCCTTTCCTGAAAAAATAAGGGGTGGTTGCAATGACACAACGCACCACTTAGTCAAGAAAATCCATTACTACAGAGTTTGAGCAGAAACCCTTTACGTCATTTTCTTCACTTCAAGTTTCGGTAGGCGCTCGTCTCAGGTCCCATCTGTGTTTTCTTAGCTGATCCTGGATCTGCAGGGCCACCCGGTTTACATGTGTATAATATTTACCAAACTCTGCCCTTTTCTGAGAAAGGATTGGTCAGGCACCTGTATCCACTACAAAAGGTGGTTTATCTGCAGCCAGATGAACCAGGAAGTGATGGGAGCCATAATGACGTGATGTCACAGATAAGCTGACCTGTTCAGTTAAATCACTATTCACCATTTTAGACCAATCATTGTGCACTACATAACCTTTACTTTAACGCTAACATAACCCTCTCCTTAACCTCAGTCATTGAATATTGATGCCTAAACTTAACCTACCCATAGCTAACCCATAACGCCTTTACACTTCTGACACTAAGCCCAATTGTAAGTTTGACCCTAAACATTAACTTGTAATTCACTCGACCTCATGGAGACCAGCAAAAGCTGTTAATAAGGGCAAATTTCTCATGTTTTGCTGCCCTTGTAAGGACTTCTGTTCCTAATTTGATCTGTGAAACTAAAACGCGCACACACACACACTTCAATGATGTCTTTCAATGTGATTTTGATTATGATTTTCCATGTGGGATTTAGAATGCCACTTTGATGTGATTAATATAATCTCAGCCTGACTCCATCTCCTGATTATTATGATGCCAGTTAGTGATGTGTGTTCGTGTGTGTGCATGCACCTATGTGCTTGAACCAATGTGGTATCTAAATATTACTTTTAAACATTCTTTGATTTTTGAAGATTCAGTCAGAAAATGACGGTGGCCATATTTAGCAGTTGGTCATTAGGAGATATAAGCCCAAGGTCCGCTCAGTCATAAAGGGGAACAGTCTATGAAGTTTGACGTTTCACCCACTTGACCACAGTTAAATGGTGTATACCTTTACATTTTTACCCAGTTAAGTCTTTAACTAACTCTGTTTGATGCCCCTTTTCCAGTTGTGACTCTGTCTTTCTGTCTGTCTCGTGTCTGTGTATGGCTTGCTGTTCGGCTGGCTGTCTTTTGGTGTCTCTCAAGTTTACAGGAGGTTTCTGACAAGGCCTATTCTAGATGTATTTCACCAGGCCAGTGACGAGAGACTGCTAAAGAACCGGAGTGGTTTGTTCTCTTGATGCATTAGTGGTGGAAAGTAGCCCAGAAGTTAATACTTTGGGCCAGTAGGCAATAAGTGTCTTGATTGAATACCTGAGCAGAAAAGTTTACAAATGTGCCCTTTTGCCCTTGAGCGCTCTGCCTCAGGATGCCCAATGTGTCAACTAAAATTTAGAGGGGTTGGGTTAAAAGCAGAAGTCAGATTTCAGTTGATGACAGCAGCATTTATGTTTTTATGAATTGAATCCTGCCCAACGTATGCCAGTAGACAGACGGTGCTTTTGTTTGTTTGTTTTTAGGTGAAGATGAAGAGGAAATGGAGAAGAAAGACTTGCTGAGTGACAAAATCATCCTGTACAAAGGTGACATCACCATGTTGGAGGTGGATGCCATAGTTAACGCTGGTAAGGTGTTTCTTTTGTGCTGGTGGCTGTGAAACAAACAAAACCCTACCTATGTTAACTTGTTTCACACTATGACCTCTAAACATTAGGCTGCCTGCTGGATTTTGGTTATTTTTGCCTGTCTTCTTACACACATAGATACAGAGGCTGAGAAACCAGCAACACTGGTTTCACGGTAAATGGAATGTTGTCTATATGTAACTGCTGGTACAGTGCTGGTATACTGGTCTCTGCTGGTTTTGCTGTGTTTAATACCTGGGAGGTGCATTTTCATGCACAAAGCTATTAGAGAATCAAGAAAAGCTTTGCTTGTTACTGTTTTTTACCCACTAAATGCACACAAAACTCTTTTTGATTCTGACAATGTGCAGATTGTGATTTTGCTGTGTTATGCTGCCCTCTAGTGTCCACGATGAGTGTTGACCGGATAAATTGACAGGTGGAATATTGGTGGTAATCTGCTCATTTGACAGAAACCGCAGTATGAAGAGTAATGCTTGTTGCTGTTACCTTACAACCACAGGCTGCTGGGGTGTGTGAGATAATCTATGGGAATAACCGGGTAACTATGATTGAATGGAAAATTTAAGTTTGATTTGTAAAGCACATTAGCTTGAACAGGGAGTTCACTGTGAATGTGTATAGGTGTTTTACTGTGTGTGTGTGTGTGTGTGTGTGTGTGTGTGTGTGTGTGTGCGCGCGCGTGTGTGTGTGCGCGCGCGCGCATTCGTGGCCAAACATTGAAACCCTTGCACTTTCTTTTAAATAGCTCGCATTGTCTGTAAGAGCAAGTTGGTCTCCACAATTATTTGTTTCACTGTTAATGTTACAGAAACTTTGTTTTTGCCGGACTGCGTAAGCGGAGCCGGCCAAGAAGAGTGAATGTCTCTTACTGAGTGACTGACTGACTGACTACCCTTTGTTAAATAGCGTAGTGGTTAGCGAAGCGGACTTGTGAACTACAGGTCCCGAGTTCGTATCTCCTCGCAGGCAAAGCGAAGTACATGTTATGAATTATTCCGTATAGACGAAAACTTTGCTGGCTAAAACCGTCAGTATCTGCATTATAGTAAGCCTGAAATAAAACAGTTTATATTGCGACTGTTTCTGGTGGATTTTCGAAGTATGCATCCGTGCATGCATTTTGGGTCAGGATAGACAAACACATTTGCTGGCTACAACATACAGTAGTTACGTTATAATAAGCCTGGGAAAAGCAATACAGTTCATAGATGCTATAGTGGAGGTAAACTTAATAAGAAACGTTAGTCAGTTTAACACAATCCTCAATGGAGTCTAGTGACTGCTGAAAAGTGTAATGGTTAAAGTGGTTAAAGACAGTGCCTCTCATGTGGAAGACCTAAGTTCGAATCTATTGAGAGCAACGACATTTATTAATTATTTCTGGTAGATTCCACGATTCTCTCGTCTTTTCACTTGATGAAAAAGTTAGTTATCGTCGCCTTTATTGATAGTTATTGTGTAAACGTCATTCACGAATGAAAGAAAAAAGTATGTTGTTTTACCATGAAAGAAAAAAATATGTTCTTATGCCATGAAATGAAATAGCTTTGGCAGATTCGCTAGCAATTGCTCGATTCTTATGACTATTCCAGTAAGTTAGTAGTTACCGGTAAAGCTTATTACTGGCTAATACGCTGTTAAAACGGCCAGTGGCAAAAGAGGATTTGTTCAGGATAGAGACACCTGGCAAATATGCAGCTCTGTGGTGTAGTGGTTAACGACACAGCCTTTCATGTGGGTGACCCGGGTTTGAATCTCGAGATGGCAACACTTTCTATTGCGGGCCGGCTGAACTAGACTTGCCTGGTTTCTTCTTTATTCAGAACCTAATTTATACTTTTATATTCACGCTATTTGATTTTAGACAGTGGCCAGTATTTAATTAAATCCTTTTTAGGAAAATATACAGTGTACATTTTCCCACCTTTGTTTTTTCCACCAAACTGACCCTTTACAGATGAAAAGTAATACGTTGTGATGTTGAGTACATGAGTAGCTTTTTAACCTTCATTGTTTTGTGCCGAACCACAAATCGGAAGTTCAATTTGTTTCTTGTCTGCCAAAAGTCAAATTTCAATAAACACAATTGTGTTTTAGCACCTCTGTTTGTTGGCCAATCAGCTTGAGCTCCATTTTTAATGCATTGTGATGAATATTCACTTTTTGTGCATTAAGGCATTTCTGCAGTGATTTCTGGCTAACTCTAACTCATCTTTCACAAACAAAAAGATCCCTCCATATCCATTTGTCTAAACGAATCCCTCTATATCCAACTGTTTCAATGAATCTCTCCATATTCCAATGGTCTCAGTGAATCCCTCCATATTCCTGTGGTCTCAGTGAATCCCTCCATATTTCAATGGTCTCAGTGAATCCCTCCAAATCAAATGGTCTAAATGAATCCCTGCATATCCAGTGGTCTAAATGAATCCCTCCATATTTCAGTGGTCTAAATGAATCCCTCCATATTTCAGTGGTCTAAATGAATCCCTCCATATCCAGTGGTCTAAATGAATCCCTACATATTTAAGTGGCCTAAATGAATCCCTACATATTTCAGTGGTCTAAATGAATCCCTACATATTTCAGTGGTCTAAATGAATCCCTCCATATTTCAGTGGTCTAAATGAATCCATCCATATCCAATGGTCTAAATGAATCCCTCCATAGCCGAAGGTTTAAATGAATCCTGACTTACAGACACTTCCTGATTGCCTCACCTGTCGTTATTCTCTTTTACACATCATGATTTTGCTCACTTAAAAAGTGTGGATGGAGATGTCTTTTTTGAGAGTAATTTCAGGAGGTAGGCTGCACAGGTTTTTGTACGATGTCATTTTGTGTGTCATGACTGATGTAGAATGTTGGCGCGTAAATAGAAATAAAGTTCATATTTCTAATTTCTAATGACAGTGTAGCCTTATCAGCTGAATATTTTAGTTCTTTCTAATCCATTTTTTATTTCCATAGTTCATTGATATTTAATCTGAATAACCATGGTGGAGTTTAAGAGGTCACTCTAAAAGTGAATTCACTGTGTCTCTAAGGAAGTGAAATGGCGGATCCTTATTGCCGTAGATATTTGATCTCTGTCATTATTCTTACGGTCTGCTGTGGAACCAACTGAATATTTCTATATTACATATTACATTTCTTTGAACAAAAACATCTTCATACATAACCTCTCTTTGAACATTAGCATCCTGGTACAAAACTTATTTTTGAACTTGCTCATTTTTACCCTGCACATTCGTATTCTCGCTGACACAAGACAAAAGTAAACACAGAAGCCTTTCCACTTAGGATTCTAAATGAAACCCAAAATGGTTCTACTTAACCAAAAACGTTTCTTTCATAAACTATAAAGC
>JACXGI010017691.1:0-14190 GCA_016801175.1 Esox masquinongy
TCTCTCTGATCTCTCCAGTAAACTGTACATAGTTACTGGTGCTGTCTCTCTGATCTCTCTAGTCTGCTCTTTATAGTTACTGGTGCTGTGTCTCTGGTTTCTAGTCTGCGGTTCATTGTTACTAGTGCTGTCTCTCTGGTTTCTAGTCCACAGTTCATAGTTACTCGTGCTGTCATTCTGGTCTGCTGTTCATATTTACTGGCTCTGTGTGTTGCTGATTAGGACTGGATACTCACTCTGTGTTTGTTCCAGTTCTTTTCATGTCAGCTGCCCCAGTCAAAGACAAGCAGGCTCAATCCATAGCCCTTGATCACACAATGTTTGAGATGTTTGAAACAATAGTAAACGGCACTTAGCACGGCCCGTCTGGCTGGTAATGAGCACGTAAACACACTAAAGCCCGTCTGTGTTTAACAGCTAACAACAAAGAGAGACCGGGCGGGGATTCACGTGTCGTGCTACCACAGCAGAAACAGTGGGGAGCAAAGCTTGCTGCAACCTGCCACACGCCACACACATCTGTCCCCCTGACACACTGGGGAGTCGGGAGAGGGCCGGCTGACACCGCCGCGGAATGACACACGGCTCTCTCTCTGTGTCTCACCCTCTCTCTATACCGCATGCATAACCCTCACAAACACAAGCTACTATCATTGCAGGTTTATGTGGACAGGCTCACAATTAAACACCGCGTTTGTGTAGGCACCACCCAGGGTAATTCTTATAGGTACTACAATTTGTGATTAGCCGCTTGAGAGAATATCCCGACAAAGAAAATGTTGCTCTCTAGAATGACTGAGTATATCATTTTGACCTAAGCCCCACCCACATTTAATGAAGCCACTTTCCCCAACATGTTATTAGACAGAAGTGAAAAGGGCAGGAGGCGACCCTGGAACCACAAAGTTTAAACAGAGTGGAACAGTCCAACATTGAACACCCTGAACTCTGTGCTCGGACAATGCCAGGAGGAGTATTTCAAGGTTGAGGACAAGCACAGAAACACACACACAGACACAGAGGTCTAAAGCAATAAAATGGCAGTTGGACAGGCCTCAGTGGGTAAAGTTCCCAGGGGCCAGAACTTTGTCCAGGGCAGTTTACAGACCTCTACTGAATCTTACAGAAATTAACACACATTGTCAGACATCTATAGGCCTGAGCAATAATCTAGATATCTATAGACCTCCACAAATATCTAGAGACACCTAGAGACCTCAACAAATATCTAGATATTTATAGACCTCCACAAATATCTAGAGACATCTAGAGACCTCAACAAACATCTAGATTTCTGTAGACCTCCACAAATATCTAGAGACATCTAGAGACCTCAACAAACATCTAGATATCTATAAACCTCCACAAATATCTAGAGACATGTACAGACCTCAAAAAACATCTAGACATCTACAGATCTCAAAAAACGTTGAGACATATATAAACCTCAATTGACGCCTAGATCCTGATAGTCCTGATAGACCTCTACAGATTCTGCAGACCACATACAGAGCACTAGAGACCACATACAGACCCCTGCAGACCACATACAGAGCTTTAGAGACCACATACAGACCCCTACAGACCACATACAGAGCTCTAGAGACCACATACAGACCCCTACAGACCACATACAGAGCTTTAGAGACCACATACAGACCCCTACAGACCACATAGACCACATACAGACCCCTATAGACCAAACACAGAGCTCTACAGACCACATACAGATACCTACAGACCAAATACAGAGCTCTACAGACCACATACCGGGCTCTACAGAGGCCTCCAAACTACAGTAGGTCCTGGGTCATGCTCTCAAGAGTTAAGCAGACAGGGACAGTGAAGGCACATTGACATGTCTAAATATTAGTAATTTAGCAGAGGTACTTGGGCTCACGTCACAGTGGGTGTTGTTAACTCAGTATTTCCTCAGGGCTAACTCACAGAGTAGGCTACATCAAGCCAAGCAGTACACTCTACTTTAAGAGTTAGGTTTAGATTTGTAAGCATTACCGAAAGTGAATGTGACACATTGTTGTGATTTGCAAGACGTGCAATGACACAAGTGATTAAGGAGGGCTGGGATTGGTTAAAATATGGTCTAAAATGATCTGTACATTAAAAACTAGCAGAGATCCAACACTGGAACTATGGTATGCCCATGGGGTATATTATACTCAACAATATTTGACACAGCCAAACATTTTACATACAACACCCCCCACTTTCTTCTTCACAAACACTGGATAAACAGACCCAACCACACATCAACCCACAGGTGACCAGGTTAACCAAAGTATTGTCTATTTATTAATCCTTAATGCAACCATAGAAAGTTAAAGATCACCAACTAATTATTTACCATGACCATCCAGAGACTTTTATGGGTTTTATGTTTATGAGTGAAAGAAAGAGGCAATGACCTTTGCTCTGTGAAAGCACAAGGAAACTGCAGCAGTAATGTTGATGGTGACCTAATCTAAAGAGGTGACTGAACAAAGCAGTGGGCCAGAGCCAGGGAGAGCAGGGTTACCCCTTACATAGAAAGAGGAGGGGAAGAGGAAATGTCTGTGGTTGGTTCGGGGCATAAACAGGCCTTCAAATCAGGCTCTCAGAGCTTCAAAGGCTGCCTCACTGACTGGCTGACTTACCGTCTGAAAGACTGACCAGATGGATGAATGTCTGATTGATTGGTTGATTGACACACCGAATGACTGACTACAAAACCAGAAACCAGATATAGAAACCAAACACACAAAAAGACACACACTCACATATTAGTAGGTGCACACAGATTAGAAAAACACGTACACATTTGTCCAGCAGCTGCATGCAAATATTGAGCAGCAATCCTCGCTCACACACACACACACACACACACACACACACACACACACACACACACACTCAGAGGCCTTTTTATTAACATACGTACATAAATTACAATCCTCCTACACTCAAAAACACACAGTGACGTCACCACACCAATGCGTACAGAAAAACAGACCTCTACACAAGAGCCCAAACACACTCCCCTCTCTCCACCGTCGGACCAGCATGGCACGCTCTTCAGGAGCGGGATGCAGTGTTTGGTCGTGTTGCGGAGAGTGTGTGTGTGTGAGAGTGATTGAAAAGTCGCCGTTCAGGGGGAGGGGTATTGGGTTTCTCCAGTGGAGGACGAGCCAGAGAGAGGTGCCGAAGCAGGATTTATAATTCATGGCCTAATTGGATCTGGTGCTGTTTAGCAGGATTACCGCATGTTAAAGAAAGACTCTATTTATTGCTGCTTGTCAGGGGGTCCCGGGAAAAAAAACACACACACTGGAGCCTTGTTTTTTTAGGCAATTTCTAGGATTACCCCTGCAGTGGAGACTTCTGATCAGTAAAGTGTCTTCCTTACAGCCGGTAGTATTAGGATTCAATTGGCTGCTTCTTTCCTAGTAGTATGATAATCCAACACATCAGCTCAGCATGGGCTGAAGATGTGATAAAGGGGACGGTGTGTGTGTGTGAGTGTGTATATATGCGTGTACATATCAGTGTGTGCATGTGTGTAAGAGGCTAAAGAGAACAATTGACAACATCTTATTTTGGGGGAGTGAGGCCCTACTGGAGTTAGCGGTCGGAGGCTTCGTTCAGCCTGGCTTAGCTCTCTCTATGGGCCCAGCAAGAGGTAGAAAGGGAGGAGGGTGTGGGGGCAAAATGAGAGAGAGGAGGGTGTGGGGGCGAAAAGAGAGAGAGAAGAGTGTGGGGGTGAAAAGAGAGAGAGGAGTGTGTGGGGGTGAAAAGAGAGAGGAGGGTGTGGGGTTGAAAAGAGAGAGAGGAGGGTGTGGGGGTGAAAAGAGAGAGAGGAGAGTGTGGGGGTGAAAAGAGAGAGGAGAGTGTGGGCCGAAAAGAGAGAGAGGAGACTATAGGGGTGAAAAGAGAGAGAGGAGAGTGTGGGCTGAAAAGAGAGAGAGGAGAGTGTGGGGGTAAAAAGAGAGAGAGGAGAGTGTGGGGGTAAAAAGAGAGAGAATGTGAGGGAGATGTAGAAGGTCCACGTGATCAAAAACAACATCAAATTAATATCCCAATCAGATTTGTCTAAATATTCAGTTATATACAAGCCTTATATGGTTGTGAGGCTTCGGGTCTACTAACAAATCAAGAATTTCCAAAAGGGGTAAAAACAACCAATTGAGACTCTGTATGCAGAATTCTGCTGAAATATCCTCAGAAGAAAACGCAAAACCCAAAATCATGTATCCCGAGGAGAATTATGACTATAACCACTAATTACCAAAATTATATGAAATTCCACAACCAACTAAAGGGCGGCAAATCTCAAACCTTCAATAAGCTGGTTCTGATCGGTTTACTTACACAAACAGAACCCACAAAGCCACAGAACACCTAACAACATCATTAGAAGACAAAAAAATGACCAACTGTTTGACACAGAAATAATCAGCCAAAAAACCAAGCAAATTGGAATGCTACATTAACAGTGGCAGTAGACAGTGGCAGAATACTGGAGCCCTGTGACAGACGCTAAACTAAGAAAAGCCTTGACTATGTAAAGACTCAGTGATCATTTGCCCTTCTATGGAGAGAGGCCACAATAGGCATAACTGGCTAGAAGACAGGATGTGACCACTGCCCACGAAACGCGTTGGAACAGAGCGGAACCGTCTAAACTCATGCCCAACATACAGCCGCACAGTATAACAGACAAAGGATATATTCCCCTAAAATTACACAAACCCCAAAATTCAAACACAAAGTACATGTTGATAAAGTCCCATATCTGTTAGGCCAAATACCTCAATAAGCAAACGCTGAAACAAAACTTGACCCGTGAAAAAGGGCAGTCAGTTGAGTGCAAAAGAGAATGTGAAGATAATAAAATGTTCATAACATTTCCAATGTCTTCATCCTTTTAACTGTTGTCTATGTAAATAGTGAGAGTTTATTTCAGTTTTGTTGATTAATATTTATTTATTCCACTCTTACAGGTCAATATGGACCCTTTAAATTGATCTGAATTGAAAGAGAGATATAGTGTGTGTGTTTCTCTCGGTTTCCTTTGGGCCAGTATGACATATTGGTCTGGCCCTAAAGAAACCGAGAAAGACAGGGAGACGAGGTGAGGCAGGGAGAGAGGTGGTGAGGCAGAGAGTGAGGTGATGAGGCAGAGAGAGAGGGGATGAGGCAGAGAGAGAGGGGTGAGCCAGGGAGAGGGTGTGAGGCAGGGAGAGAGGGGGAAGAGAAAGGCAGAATGAAATAAAAAAGCAAAGGAGAGATATTAGAGAAAGTGAAACAGAGAAGAAAAATAAGAGAAAGCTCCTGACAGCGAGCACTTATCCCCTCCCTGGGGTCCTGGAGGTGGGAGGCCCTCTCAGGCTCCATCAGGAGCCCCACGGCCCCTTAGCCACAGGAGTCATCCATCACACATATATACACACACACACCACAAAGTAATTAGGCTAGCAGCAGTGGCTCTCCACTAAACAAGGTGCCAGTGAGAGACTGTGAGCTGTCTCTGTAGGCCTGGCCAGACAGGGAGACAGCAGGGAGGTAGATCTGGGGCACTAGAAAGGGCTCCACTAAACCCTCCCCCTTTTATGGGGGGAGGGAGACACGGGACAGAAGTGGAAATAATGAATTGTGCTAAATTCCATATCTGAGTTGGCGGAAACTACAGCATAAAGAGAGTATTTACTAATAAACAAGCGCTGTTGTATTAAGAATGGAGAAATTATCCAGCTATGCATGACTCCCTAAAAGAGAACTGAGGGAATTCAGTCCTCAACCAGAGTGAACTTTTGTGCCCAATGAAAAAAATATATTGGAGGACAAAATGTGGAGAAAGCAGTTCTAAGCAGTTCTCAGATCAAAAATGTAAAAGATGCGAAAAAGCTGAAGTTGCACTGACTTTTCCAATCCTGTAATGTGGGGAGAGGTGGAGAAAGAGAGAGAGAAAGACAGGGAGAGAAAAAAGACAGAGAGATACCATTACAGGTAATGGATATACATGGTGGCCAAACACCAAGACTTCACTGGAACTGAGCTGCAGAGAGAGGCCATCACTATGAGGAGACCGGCTAATACACAACGCTATCTCTCCTGCTTCTCCATCCTTTTCTCCCTTTACTGCCACTTTGTCTCGCTGCACTTCAGGGTACACTGAGCTGATGGAAGCCAGAATGGACAAATAGACAGAGACAGAAAGACAGTCAGGCACTCAGAGAGAGAAGGCCAGCAGGTCAGGCAGCCAGAGAGAGACAGCCAGGAAGACAGACATGCAGCCACCCAGACAGTGGTTTTAAAGATGTGGTAAAGTGGGTGAGATTCAGCACCAGATGAAAATACAATGCCATGGGTACTTGTCCCTTTCCTCTCCAGCATATAATTAACACTTCCAATGATTTAGGCATGCCAAGAACCTGAGGAATAAATACCAACCTGGTCCTCTCAGACCAACCTTATAAAATAAACCCAATAGAATGAATGGCGTCCCAGTTTTACAACACCCAGAATCAGGTCATAGGTGTTGTATAGTAGACCTTCATTTATCCACAATGAGGAAGATTCCATCCCCACTGGACAAACACCACTTTGGGCTCTACATCCCTGGATCTCACTGTCCAATCAGGGCCCATCTCTCCGGACTGACCTTGTCAGATCAGGTGTGTGTAACATGCTGCTTCTGGGGCTCAGGCGAATGTACACAGGGAGTTCACACCCTCAGGACAAATGGCAGATGATAAGAACGGGTTCTGTGGGCAGCAGAGGTGTGCTGAGGAACTTCACCTTACCTCAGACTGTGTGGGATGAGAGATCTGAGAGGGGAGCTTGTCACCAGGGCCGGCCCTAGGCATTAGCAACATGGGCGGTCGCTTAGGGCCCCCGACCTCTAGGGCCCCCGGCCAGTCTGCTAGTGAGTCCCGGACAAATAGGGAAGAGGGTGCCCCCAAATCAAATTTTGCTTAGGGCGCCCAAAAGGCTAGGGTCGGCCCTGCTTGTCACAATGCATTATGGAACTGCGTCCTGACCTTTGACCTCCGGCAATACTAACTGAATTCTCTTTTGTTTCCCCTGAAACATTTCACACGAGCGACGATGCAGCACTTCTGATGCAGAGGCGGCGCTCTACGAAAGATGTGTAATCTAATTTGGGCAAAAGAACAAACAGTACCCGTCGGAACATTTGAAAACGCATTGAAAACAAAAGCTTCTGCCAACATCCAGAACACAGTGTCCGATTCATAAGGCAGGGCTGATAAAACAAAATTCCTAATCCAAACAAACACCCAATCTCATGATGTACAGTATATTGAGTAACCCCGATAAGATTCTCTATGTATTTCTGGCCTCTATTTACATCACTGTGCAAGGTCAGTCAGATAGAGTGTACTAGAAAGGGAGAGAGAAAGAGAAAGAGAGAATGTCCCAAGTCTTTTTCTAGTTTCAAAAGCTGTGATTATGTCTTCCACACAGCCAGTCACAGTTGTCTTTCTTGAGTTGAGTAGGGAGTTTTTAAATGAACTGTACACAGATGTAAACAAACCTACAAATATCTAACCAAACAGAACAGCAGTGATGAGAAGGGAAGACATATTATGTTGCTCAGACTGTTAATTTTACATGGTAACAACATGGTAAGAAAAGTCTGTAAAGTTAAGTAGAAAAGTTAATATTCCATATGTTGGTCTTGGAACTGCTATGAGACCTGAGGCCAGAGGACTTCTTTATAGAGAATTTGGCATGAAGCCATTCCAGAGAACATTCACTGCACTGACAGCCCTACAAATGGCATGTTTTACCTTAACTGGTTAATTTGAGATCAGCTGATTTCTGTCGAAATGGTTCACGTAATCTGGAGCGTGATGTGTTGCTGACTGCTTGTGACAGCAAAAGTTACACTGCCCAAAAGACGGGGAAAGGGAGGAGGTGGATGAGAAGAAGAGAGAGAAAGGCCAGAATAAGAAAGGAAAAGTGCAGTTTCACTGCAGCCGTTATGCCGGCCTTTAAGTTGCTCAAGGAATTCGGTGACTTTCAAGACTGGTAACTTAGTTACACAAAAAAAAAGAATGTTTTACCTTGTTCTAATCTTTTGTCATAAAGAGCCAATATTCAACTTAAAAAAAACTTGTTTTCTTCTTAAGTGGATAAATCACTATAGTAATCACCTTTCAATCTGGAAAACAGCATCAAAAAGCTATTAGACCTATTTAGTAACCCACCAGAAAATTGCCCTAAGAAGTAGAACCAGCTTATCCGTTTTTTCTTTATGAACCACCATAGGAAGCATGTTTCTTTGGAATTAAAAAATGAATAGTTCCACCATAATAAAAAATGAGTGTAGTACATGCAAAATGTTTTATTCTAGCATGTTGAATTGCTAGTTCCCCTAGGTTACTCTTTTCACATGAAAGTGAAAAAGTTGTGTTAACATGTTGCTGTAGCAACATTTCCACATGTAGACATGTAGACAGATTTCATTTTTTATTTATATATACACACACACACATACATATATATATATATATATATATACACATACATACATATTATATATATATATATAAAGTCTACACACCCCTGTTAAAATGCCAGGTTTTTGTGATGTAAAAGAATGAGACAAAGATAAATCAGAACTTTTTCCACTTTTAATGTGACCTATAATGTGAACAATTCAATTGAAAAACAAACTGAAATCTTCGAGGGGGAAAAATGAAAAATAAAAACCTTACAATAACCTGGTTGCATAAGTGTGCACACCCTCTTATAACTGGGGATGTGGCTGTGTTCATAATTAACCAATCACATTCAAACTCATGTTAAATAGAAGTCATTACACACCTGCCATCATTTAAAGTGACTCTGATTAATCAAAAATAAAGTTCAGCTGTCCTAGTAGGATTTTCCTGACATTTTCTTAGTTGAATCTCAGAGCAAAAGCCATGGTCTGCAGAGAGCATGGTGGTGGCAGCATCATGCTTTGGGGCTGTTTTTCTTCAGCTGGAACCGGGGCCTTAGTCAGGGTGGAGGGAATTATGAACAGTTCCAAATACCAGGCAATTTTGGCACAAAACCTTTAGACGTCCGTTAGAAAGCTGAAGATGAAGAGGAAGTTCACCTTTCAGCACGACAACGACCCAAAGCACACATCCAAATCCACAAAAGCATGGCTCCACCAGAAGAAGATTAACGTTTTGGAATGGCCCAGCCAGAGCCCAGACCTGAATCTAAATGAACATCTGTGGGGTGATCTGAAGAGGGCTGTGCACAGGAGATGTCCTCGCAATCTGACAGATTTGGAGCGCTTTTGCAAAGAAGAGTGGGCAAATATTGCCACGTCAAGATGTGCCATACTAATAGACTCCTACCCAAAAAAACTGAGTGCAGTAATAAAATCAAAAGGTGCTTCAACAAAGTATTAGTTTAAGGGTGTGCACACTTATGCAACCAGGTTATTGTGAGTTTTTTATTTTTTATTTTTCCCCCTCAAAGATTTCAGTTTGTTTTCAACTGAATAGTTCAAGTTATAGGTCACATTAAAGGTGGAAAAGTTCTGACATGATGTCTTTGTCTCATTCTTTTACATCACAAGAACCTGGCATTTTAACAGGGGTGTGTAGACTTTTTATATCCACTGTATATATATATATATATATATATATATATATATATATATATCTCCACTGTGTATATATCCACTGTGTATATATATATACACACCTGTGTATATATCCACTGCACCTTTTTCTTTCCTTTCCAAAAAAGTTGGAAAGGAAAGTTTTGAGTGAGGAACAGAAGCGTTAAATTTGCAGTGGTCTCTTAATTTTAACCCTTCTGTTCCTCACTCAAAACCTTCCTTTTCAACTTTTTTTTGGAAAGGAAAGCAAAAGGTGCTGTGGTCTCTTAATTTTTTCAGGAGCTGTATATATAGCTCCCTATGTCTCCTTATTTTAATCTTTCCGGTTTATGTGAGTTACATAAACTTTGTAAATATTGTGTTTAAGTAAACTGTTAAATTTTCTGGTCAATTTTATACTTTGTTTTGAACAAGACCAGATGTCCTACTATACCCTTCAATATTTTCTATTTACAACTTATTAACACATATTGCATTTTGGTTGTTAAACGTGTTTTTAAGTGAATCGAGGATTTAGGTGTGTTTTTTGCGTATCTCTCCCATTATTTCACTAACAGTGTGAGTGTTAATAAAGAAAACCATGTCACAAAAAGTGACTGTCCTAGGTATCAATGAACTAATACCTTTGAAGTATTGTTTGATTATTTTTTAGATAACATTATTTATTATTTAAATGTATGTCTAATGATGTTTTGAAACAATTACATTTTTATTTTGCTATGATTGTTGCTTTTTCCAATAGTTTGTTATTAGGGTCAAGATGACTCAATTTCAAATGCCATGTCTTCAAAATATGTCGGTAGTCTGAGGATTAATGGATAGCAAAAAGTCTGGAGTCTAGAAAAACATTATTAGCTAAGCAAACAAAAATAGTGATATTGAAAGCAAAACAAAACCCCCAAAGTGTCGATAGCAAAACAAAACATTTATTGTAAATTAATGCTTAGATGGATATTCCGTTTTTTTGGCACGGAAGAACATGTTCCACATTTACACTGCTAAGTAGGTGGTGAAAAATGTACATGTAAAAACATGGTAAAAGAGAAAACTACACAGATTGTATTTCACTTGATTTTATTTTTATTTAAAAAAAATGCAAGGGTCAAAAAGCATTCACTTTATGGAACGGAGCAGTTATCTGGAATGGGACTCTGGGAACAGGACAGAGTGCTAAGCCATAATTGGAGACTTGTCCAAGGCCAATTTCTCCCGGCAAGTTATCCAGGCATGGGCAGGATATCTGGAGATGGGGGAACAGTGGGGGCTTTGAAAAGCTAGCACGTCGCGCTAATAGAATCATTCAGATAGCAGCCTGAGGTGAGCTCGGGGTAATGACAGCCAGTGATGGATGGGAGAAGGGCCTCCATCACATTTGCTGACCTCATTCGTTACAGCACAGACCTCTCCAAGACGGAGACTAGCACTCTCAAGCTGAATGTGCCAGACCAAGTGAGTGACAGAATTGGGCTGAGGTCAGACCAGGTGAATTAGAATGACGGTAGGCTCGTTGGTTTAGGATGGAACTGACGTAGCATCTGAAGTGACTTTTGGAGCTGAGTGACTACAGCTACCAAAACAACAGATAACAATGTGATAGATGCTTCTGCACATAAGGATAAAAGTTGCTACGTCTTCCGGAAACAAAATATTAACTAATTTACCTCCACGTGTAGATAATACTGGTCTGAAATGGGCCCATCGAGGAGTACCGTTAGGGGGTTCGGGCAAACGGGCCCTTTGAAGACCACTGGGGCTGAAGACGTTGTACCTAATACAGGCGTTAAAATGTCAAACGTTTTAAAGATTGGTATAGGCCCCCATGCACATTACCACAGACATTGTCGCGGGTGGAATAAGAGCTTGTGTTTCAGCTGCCCCTAAACAATACAGTCCATTCAACAAAAGGAACATGTTCCTTTTTTAGGGACCAAAACAACTAGTCGATTACCAACATGGGAGTCTGTGCATCTGTGCATGTCCAAATAGCACTGTGGAAAATACGAAAATCTGATGAACGGCATATGAATACTCATACATGGAAAGTGTTCCCGGTGAACAGAACATGTGTGTGTGTGTGTGTGAGAGAGTGAATGTGTGAGCGTGGGCGTGTGAGTGTGATTGAAAGAGACTTTGCGTGTCCCTGGAGTGTGTGTGTGATTGAGTATGTGTCAGGTGAGTGTGCGCGAACGAGCTGGAATGTTTTTTTTTATTTTTTCGGGGTGGGGTGTGTGTGTGTGTGTGTGTGTGTGTGTGTGTGTGTGTGTGTGTGTGTGTGTGGGTGGGTGTGTGCGCGTGCGCGTGCGCGTGTGTGTGTTTACAAAAGAGCTCTAATGTGCATATCAGTGTGCAGATTGTTTTTTTTAGTATAGTCTGATGGAATGGGGATTGAAGCTTTCTTTTCTTGTGACAGCAAAAGTTTTCTTTTTTACGTACGCGTAACTCCACACATAGGCAAACACTTTGTGACCAGTTTATTAGGTACACCCATCTAGCACCCTACAGCGTGTTTACTATATACTATTCAGAGAAGTTCAACAGGGATGTTGATCTCTTCTAACTCGATAGCATCATGATTGGCAGATTGGACGGCAGCACATCCATGCTGTGAACCTAAAGATCCAGTTCAAATAACTAGTCTATAGGCCATTCTTCTTGACGAGTCTTGATGAGGTTTGTTTTGGGTATGTGGCATTACTCCACTCTGTACTGTAGAATTGTAAAAGGCAACGCCAGGCGATCCGACGGTGAGCGGAACTAAAGGCTCACCTGTATCACGCAGCAAGTTAAATTCTGGGTTAAATTTATTCCCTGGGGTTTCTTAACATTAGCTTTTAGTTACAAAAACTGGTTGTTACTTGAGGAAACAAATATTTTTTACCCCAACGCTATAAACGTGTATCAGTACAGTAATCTTCAAAACCCCTGAAAAACAACAGCTAAAAACCTATATTTATTAGGGCAATAATGAACAACTTAGAAACCGTGGACAGTGGTAGACCTGCCTGATAGAAGACATACAGCCGGGTGACAAATTAAAGGAAAACCTGAAACAATGAGTGGAGGAACATAACGAATGCATATACTTCCATACAGGTGTAAAACACCAAATGAGGGAATATCTTTTGGTGTTCCATACCTCCAGGAGAATTCCAGAGACTCAGAATATATGCCAAGGCACATTGAAGCTGTTCTGGCAGCTCCTGGTAGCCCAACACCTTTCTGAGATACTTAAGGCGGTTGGTTTTTAATTTTACTTGTCACCCTTCTGTAGGAGCATGCAGAACAAAATACTTTATTGAGTGCAACCAACAACCAATGCCTGAAGTTTGTTAAAAGGCATTGGCCCTTGGATGGAAACCATGTGCTATGGTCAGATGAAACAAAAATAGAACACTTTGGCCAGACATTATTCTGAAGACTTTGGTGTCAAAAGAAGGATGAGTATGCAGAAAACAATGTAATATCTATTAGAATTGTTCTTCAGTTTAAACTGGTTTTACTTTTACCATGGTTACTAGCAAAAACCTTCATTCCTCTGCCAGAATGTTAACACTTGGCTGGAAGAAATCAATATTTTATTGTAGTTGTCATTCTCTAGACTTTAATCCCATTGGAAACCTTTGGTTTGAATTGAAGAGGGGAGTCCATAAGTACAGTCCAAAGGATCTCAAGGGTCTGGAAGGAAATACTGTATGGAGGAATGGTCTATGGTCCCATCCAACACGTTATCCAATGTCCAAAAATATAGGAAAAGGCTTTGTGCCATTATTCTTGCAAGGGGAGGAAAGTACTAAAAACGAGGGTGCCAAAAATATTCACACTTAACTTGGGGGAAAATACATGCATCATTTAAGCAAATTTGTCATTTTGGTTAATTCCCTTTTATCAAAAAGTAATTTGGGGTAAAATATGTTCCACATGCTGGACAACAACAATAAAGCTCATTACCTGAATTGTGGTCGGGGTTGCCAATCACTCTAGAGCTGACTGAACACACGGTAGACATTGAACAAACATGCACAGCCCAAGACTTAAGAAGGCAACCACACACAGAAATGTGTCTTTCCACACAAACGCGCATAGAAAACGGCTTTGAAATAACACAAAGGGAGCGGATGGCGCAAACAGACACGAGGCAAACCAGGTGATAGAAGAGTACAAGGAGATATGACATAATGGTTGCAAGGTGGCTTGTTTGACCTAAACTGAGGGGTGACATTTAAGATGATCAGGTGTTGATTAGGTGTTTGTCTTTGTTCATAGACATGACAGCTGTGTGTTTCCCGTGGCGGTGGTCCTGCCATGTAACAGTGGGTGTGTCCACTGATCTTCAGTCGTGCTGAGCCTATCACTATTAACCTTCCACAGCAACAACAGAGTATGTTCACAGGTACTAGCGACTGAATACGTTTTTTCTCTACCTTGATGTGCCATGTGGAGAAAAAATATCACAGTTAGCATGCTGGGGGCAAAAATGCTACACTTTCCGTGTTTGGGGGGACTTTTGAACAGTACTAAAGTGTCTGCCTGACCGTCTACCTGTCTGT
>JACXGI010017692.1:0-14147 GCA_016801175.1 Esox masquinongy
AGGCCTTTGCAGGTGTTTTGAGTTAATTAGCTGATTAGAGTGTGGCACCAGGTGTCTTCAATATTGAACCTTTTCACAATATTCTAATTTTCTGAGATACTGAATTTGGGGTTTTCATTAGTTGTCAGTTATAATCATCAAATTTAAAAGGAATAAACACTTGAAATATATCAGTCTGTGAGGGATGAATGTATACATTTTACAAGTTTCACTTTTTGAATGGAATTACTGAAATAAATCAACTTTTTGATGATATTCTAATTATATGACCAGCACCTGTATGTGTATGTGATTATCAGTAGCCTTACGAGCTCAAGTGTGAAAATGAATGAGGAGTGCCGTAGTAGCCTATATTCCAAAGTAATACAATTTATTCCAATCAAGTAATAAAGCTACAATACGCAATATAGTTACATACCAACATAATTCTACGTCATCCCACCTAGTCTATTAGTCTATCAAGTATACCATAAGACACACTTTAGCACGAAGGTGTGGTAGGAGCTTCTGTTAACGATCGACTCCTAAATATGACTACAACATAATGTGTTGGGAGGTCTCTTTAACGATGACAAACTCCTAAATATGACTGCAACACAACGTATTGGGAGGTCTCTTTAACAAGGACGAACTCAAATAACTTTTTGGAGACATGGCTTTTGATGATATTTTTTGATGATATTCTAATTATATGACCAGCACCTGTATACATGTAAACACGACAACTGAAGTTACCCAACCTTAGACAGCAGACTCTTTGCTATCGTCGCACCAAGACGCAACTGTGTCGCAAACTGCATCCTCATTAAATGTATCCATGTATTCATCTCTGTTCTCACTCAGTCTCTGTGTGATGTTCGGCTCCAACTTGAGGTCATGCAGAAAGTTCTCAGCGGCCACGTGAACATCGGTAAGCGGTGCATGAAACCCTGATGTGTTCAAAGCCTTGACCAACACGTGATTCAGTCGCGGTGTTAAGACTGTCTCCACGATGTCTTCATAATGGGTCTCAAAAAAATAATCAGGAGAATCGAGACAAGAATGTCTTCTCTGGCTCGGGTGGTCCACTTCACAACCGATGCATGCTTTGTGGAGAATAGCCCCAACAACATTTTCCAGAATCATGCCCAATGTTGCTTTGATGATCTTTAAAACTTTTGGTGCAATGTGTTTGTCCATTTTGTTATAACTTTTGTTAGCATTTGAAAGGTATGACAGATTAAGAGGACCTAGCTGATCACCAATCCGGTCAATCCAATGGTAGTTTCTTGTTGGGTATGCCGGTGGAATCGAGCTGTTGGGTCAGGGGTTCCGTAGAAGGCCTCAGCGTTGTCATCCCAGGCGTCACACAGCCAGTCCTCAGCCTTGGGTTCTTCAATATCCGCTTGGTTGTAATCTTGAGACATGTTTCGTAAATTCTTCCGACTGCTTGATAGTCACAGGCGGTATGTCTGTTTTTATGCTGTGTTGAGGACGGTGTAAGCTTAAGGTGGGGCTTCAGGGTCTTACGTCAGTCGAACAGTCCACAGTCGCAGTCACAATCTAACCCGCTGACATTTTCCGGAAACAGTTCCAATCTAACAGAGTCATACTGCTTCATTCCCTCGACAACTTTGAACAGTACATCTACCGTATTATGGGTGCCCTGTTTTGGCCCCAAATAAATCACTTTTCGAAAGGTGTTCCATAAACTGGCGTTAAAAACCACTTGATCAGTCATACCTGCATTAAACTCTTGGCCTTCGGGTAATTCATAAAATGCAACCTCCGGTATCTCTGGTTTGAAAATATATCCAGCGATCCGACCGTTGTCCAACTTCCATTCCCGTGCCAACATATCCTGGTGCAGATGATGGATTCGGGTTAAACTCTGCATCGGTTTCTTCGGTACTGACATGTTGATTGCGTCTCTGCTGACCATTTGTAATCTCTTGCCGACTCGCTGACCAGCGGTTAAGTTGTTAGCTTTCAATGGTGTTTCACCCAAAACATTGATCGCCGCACAATCCGCCATGTTTTGTATTGTGTTGGTAAGTTTACTCAGACAATACTGAATGACCATCACAGGGGTCTGCGTGGTTTAAATACACAGACCACGCCAATCAACCCATAAAACATGAAAGGTTAACACACACCGGTTGTAGGACATCTGTTGCACCAATTGTCGGAACATAAAATACCGGGGGGTTTATAGCATTGCTGGACCCTGGCACCCTTTTGTTGAACACCAAACATCTTGCCGCTGACACAACACTTATTTATTGCCTGGGAATTTAACATTCCGGAACCCTAAGACCCATTTGTTAAACATCAAACATAACCCACCTGTTATAACACTCATCCGGGGTGCTTATCAGTTGTTGTAAAACATCAAACATGGACACATCAATGCAATCATAAATCACAAAGTCACCGGACATGCATGCATCATTCCAGAAGTCCCGCCCTAACACACGTCATACAGGAAGTCCATACGTCACACCGGAAGTCCCGCCCAGCAAACCAGATGTCCCGCCCACCTGTCACATCAATCTGGAAGCCCCGCCCACTAGCGTCATAAATCACCATTCTGACACAATATACCCTACATTTACTGCTGTCACATCTCTGACAGCCCGACAGAGATATTTGCCTTGGACATATGCTCAGCGTTATTGATGTTATACAGAAAATTGCAACACAAAGAATTTGCTCCGAACTGAGAGCCTGTAATCATGCACAGATAATCATTAGGGAATGATAAAACATCCAAGCGGGGGTCTGATCATTCTCTACCGACTGAGATTTCTGCAGAGTATTTGTGCTTCTACTGGCTCTTCGAGAAACGGACACACCCTGTCTGACACATTCAGATGGCAGGTTTCAGTGAAAAAGTAGGACAAACTCAGGGTTAGTTGGATAAAACCTGCTAGCGAGCGAGAGAAATGCTGAACTGGCTCTTTGAAACCATAAACCCAGAGTTTCCATCAACTCTGAGTCAACTAACTCTAGGTTTTCACTAAACCTCCTTTCTGAAACACCCCCATTATGTTTGTATTGTAATGAGAAATGTCTGTTGAAAAGTGGAAGTGTATTTGACGAAGAGGCGCAGCTGGCCCCAAGTATCGAACACAGCCTTGGTGATGTTAATCAGTCTCCTATGTAACGTTTGCTTCTCTAAAGATCTGGAACACCAGGTGTGGGCCATCTAATCAAATATTTGCAAAAATGTGAGGGGTGTACTCACTTTTCTGAGATACTGTATATATATGCATATATATATATATATATATATATATATATATATATATATATATATATCACTAAGGTTACGCTCCCTTTCACTCATTTCCTTAGCTGTCCCTCGGTATCCTTCGAACTGGTAAACGTTCCAAACCACTCCCAATTACCCCTCACTACATGTTGTGAAAAAGTAGGTTCCCCTATGTTGTTGATGTTTTGCAAATTCAGTAAATTCCCCATGTTAGTTGAATGCCACCTTTTGTCATATCGTAGTTAAAATGATGCAGAAACAACATTGATTTAACCAGTTTTTTTCCCACTGGGGAGCAGGGGGCAAAGAAAACCAATAAAAATCTAGTCCGGGTATTGAGCTAAATACAAAATAAATCTAAATTCTCTTCAACTTTGCTAAGAATTTTAAAAGAAATAATATTTTACTGCTCTGAATCCTGTGTTCAATTATTAAGGTCAATCTTTTCTTTTAAACAATATGGGAAGTTTTTCAATCAACCTAACCCCTAAGCTTCCTAAAACATCAGTAAATGTATTAAAGGTGTACAGTACACAGTGGGGGAGACAGTTTGGCACGTAGACGGGAGATTGGATAGGGGTCCATCAGGAGCAGAGCAGAATGAACATAAATAAACCCTTTCTATTGTACTGAGATAAATAGAAGTAAATCTTGCTCAACATCTTTAAAATAAATTCTACAGTATTTTAAAGTATTGTATATATTGTCCCAGTGTGTTTGTAAATGTAGTTCCATCTTTTACCTAATACATACTGATGCAACATGAATAACATGGTATATAAAAAAGTGATGGATTAATCTCATTATTGTACTGAAATTTACAACAATGGCAGCTTTATATCCCAGATGTTTTATTAGCTCTGCAGCTGTGGATTCAGAGCAGTTCCTCTTTAACTGACGAAGGTTTTTGTACAATGCTTTAACACAGTGTGAACGGATAGCTTTGACTATGCTGACAATAGTAATCTTCTGCATCTTCACCTTGGATTCCAATGATGGTCAGAGTGAATTGAGAACCAGATCTACTCCCACTGAAACGACCTGGAATCCCTCTCTGACGGGTTGTGGCATAATAAACTTTAAAGTTTAGGAGCTTCTCCAGGTTTTTGTAGGTACCAGTGGAGATTATTACCAACACTAATAATCATTCCACCCACATTGCCAAGCATCAGCCAAAGGGACTCTAAATGCAAAGACAAGAATAAAGTTTGTGAAATAATGGGTCCAGATTGTAGAGCACAGCAGAAGTGTCCACATTGTTGTGCTTCTCAGCTAGATGAAAGGAGAAATAGGGAGAGAGATGCACTGCCAGTCAAAGGTTAGGACACACCCATTATTATGTACAAACCCATTCAAGTTGAATAAGTACTGTATAAAAATGTAAAAAATATAAAATGTAACATATCATGCGTGCGTGTGTGTGTGTGTGTGTGTGTGTGTGTGTGTGTGTGTGTGTGTGTGTGTGTGTGTGTGTGTGTGTGTGTGTGTGTGTGTGTGTGTGTAGGCCTCCAGAGCAGACACCTACAAAAGGTTTTTTTCTGAAGTGAGGATTGAAGGAATAGAAGTGCTAGGAGCATGTCATCTCACCCATATGGGTTCTGAATCCTGTTTTGATCTTTTCTGAATCCTGTAGTGGTCCCAGTGTTTTTGTGAACTGAGATCTGCCTTTTACTAAATTAATAAATTATAAAGAAAATGTTAAATAGCAAAGTTCAGTTACCATATTGTGTTGTATTCCATTGTATTTTGATTAAGGAACATTCCTTTTTATAAAGTTTTTTTTTTAGCTTTGCAGTTGTGGATTCAGAGCAGTTCCTCTTTAACAAAGGGAGGTTTTTGCACGACGCTCTAACACTGTGAATGGATGATAGTCACTCTGCTGACAGTACTAATCTCCTGCATCTTCAGCCTGGATTCCACTGATTGTCAGAGTGAATTGAGAACCAGATCCACTCCCACTGAAACGACCTGGAGTCCCTGACTGACGGTTTGTGGCAAAATAAACTAGAAGTTTAGGAGCTTCTCCAGGTTTTTGCAAATACCAGTGGAGTTCAATATTAACACATATACTGGTTGAACAGCTGATGGACACAGTCTCTCCTGGACTAACAGACCAAGATTCAGGAGACTGGGTCAGGATTATATCTGCTGAAGATTCTGAAAAATGAAATAAATATAAAAACTGGTTATGGTTATCAAACGATTGAATATCTAACAAAGCATGTAATGTCTAAATGTAATCACAGAAAATCCAAATACATATAATCATTAACAATGTATCTGTGTGAACCAAGTCCCATGATGAATGAATCTAAATTGGTCAAACTGTCTCTTACCCTGAACAAGGAGCCCCAGGGTCCCCAGTAGAATCAGTGACATCATCATCATTGTACTGTGTGTCAGTGTCTCTGAAAGGACTGAACAGTCACTGATCAAGACTGGACTCTTTAAGTGTGTGGAGCAGTGAGACATGGCAGATATGCAAAACATATTTACATACAGTGAAGACAGTAGTGATGAACTGACAACCCCTAACAGAACTAAATAAGAAAACCGACTTATTGATTGACCTAATTCATTTGACTAGAATAGTATAATAATCAGGGGCATTTCTGGCCAAACTGACACCCTAGGCGTATACTCAACTGTAGGATCTTAATTTTACTACTATTTTGCTGCTCAATATGTCACTGCACCACAAGAAAGGTAGATGTGTTTATGATTTACATACATTTCCTGCAAACCCATTGATATGGTTAAATACTGTCAGGCTAATTGTCTGACCTCTGAAAGATTTTACCGTAGATTGTGAATAAAGTGTAGCAGAATGTCAAAAATATATAAATACCAACAATAATTCCCTAGCCTATATCTTGTGGTCAGAGATGTGCAGTCCATGCCAGCCTCCTGTGTAACTATTGAGAGGGTCTTTATTCATGGGGGAATCATTATGAGGACTCACACATCAAGGTCACATATCATAAATGTGTTTATTTTAATAGCTTTTCTATCAAACTTGCAAACCAAAACATCTTAATCCAGATACTATTGTTCTTCTTAGAACTTAATGTAAATTATTTTACTTCATGTTACATAACATGAACAAAAACATATTATTGAAAGGATCAGTATGTACATTATTTTCTCTGTGTGAAAACTTGTTTAATTACAAAATCAACAGCAAACATTCAAACCATCGAATCCAGCAAGCTGAAGTATGTTTTATAATGGACAGGCAGTGAATATTTGGATTCTCTAAACATGGAAATTCACAGGAGAAACCAAATATATTCACAGAATGTCCATTACCAAACTTACTTGCAAATAAAGCAATAAAGGCAATGTGCAATGAAAAAACGTTCTCAGACCCAGTAACTAGACTTGTGCCATTGGGCTAGTGACAAATGGGGACACGACTCGGAAATAACTATAGTAACTCGTGACGCAACTTGAGCGCAGAGGGCTTGGGACTCAACCGGGCCTTGAGACTTAGTAATTCAACTACAACACGGTTCCAGACTAACCTACAGAACTGGCCCATCATGGGAATCAAACCTTGCTAAGGTTATGGCCAAGGTTAGGTTTAGAAGGTTTAGGGTAAGAGTTAAAAATGTTAGTGATAGGATAATTGTTACGCATGCAGGTACCCTGTATGTGTTTTTGTGTTTTGCCCCTCCTTCTGCCCTAAACACAGGTATCCCTTATGTTCCTGATTGTTGTCGTTGGTGTTTCCCACCTGGCAGTCATCAGTGCATCTTCTGACTACTGAGGTGGACCAATCAGTGGACAATCCTACTGATTGCACCACCTGTTCATTTTATCCATTACCCAATCACATCACACATCCCTGGTTTAAAAACCCAGTCAGTTGTTTCTCCCCTGACACTCTATTTTGCTTTATCCCACATGCAGTTAGAGAGACACAAACTCTTGGCACGTATCCTTTTGACAGACAGACACTGCTTTCGTCATTCATGCCCCACATAGTTTTAGCGCATACATCTCACTTTGTCCTGTTTCATGTGAGTATGTATTGCTGTGGTGTTTTGTTTGCTGTTGTCTAGTCAATTGTTTGCTGTTTAGTCTCTGTTTAACGTGTGTTTTGTTTGTACCTGGGAAAAAGGGATTCTTAGCAAGTTGCCCTTGGGTATACACAACCCGTAGGAAAACTTTGTCTAAAAACACTAGTTAGAACTGAGCGGATCACCCACTGTATTTTTGTATAGGTTAATAGTGAGCTAAGCAGTTCTTGAGGCAGGCAAGTTCAGTTTAGGGGTTTTTGACTTTATTTCATTCCTTGGGTCCAGCTCAGCCCCTTTCCCCAAACCGTTTACCGTGTGTTTATAATAAACGTTTTGTGTTTGACAGTAGCTTTGGTTGTCTGTGTCTTTTGTTCTCACTGTTCCTTTACACTACTACACTTTGCATGGGTTTTATGTTACGGGTGTCTTTACCATCCAAGTGGAATGTGCAGATGTGCAATGAAGGCAAAGAGAGAAGAGCAGAAAATTTACAAATAATTGAGTCGAGCCGGTACCATGCAGTCGAAAAGCGCCCAGACTGACCGGCCCTTGTTAAATGGCGTAGTGGTTAGAGATGCGGACCTGCAAACTATAGGTCCCGCATTCGAATCTCCTCACAGTTGAGACAAAGTAGGCATTAGGATTTGATCCGGATAGATAAAAACTTCGCTGGCTATAACTTTCAGTATCTACATTATAGTAAGCCTAAAATAAAACTCTTTACAGTTATATTGTGACTGTTTCTGGTGGATTTTCGAAATACGTAGCCATGCATGCTTTTTGGGTCAGGATAGACAAACACATTTGCTGGCTACAACATTCAGTAGCTACATTATAGTATGCCAAAAAAACTGTTTACGGTTATACAGAGTTGCCATTCATCAATGAAAGAAAAACAAATGTTTTCGTATCATGAAATGAAATAGCTTTGGCATGGAAAAGTTCATCAGTCTCGCTAGCAATTGTTCAATTCTTACGACTATTCCTAGGAAGTTAGTAGATACTAGTAAGCATATTAATGGCTAATAAGCTGTTAAAACGGCCAGTGGCAAAAGCCATACAGTTCATAGATATTTGTGGGGGAGGTAAACTTAATAAGAAACGTTAGTCAGTTTAACACAATGGTGTCTAGCGACAGGTAGATCTTGCTCTGCCATAGTGTTGTGGTTAAAACTAGTGTCTCTCTAAATTAATGAAATATAAAGAAAATGTTAAATCGTAAAGTTTAGATAGATTATTGTGTTGTATTGCATTGTATTCTGGTAAAGTAACATTCCTTTTTGTAATGTGTTTTTTTATCATTGCAGCTGTTGATTCAGAGCAGTTCCTCTTTAACTGTGGGAGGTTTTTGTACAGCGCTCTAACACTGTGTGAACGGGTAGCTGGTACAATGCTGACAGTAATAATCTCTTGCATCTTCACCCTGGATTCCACTGATTGTCAGAGTGAATTGAGAACCAGATCCACTCCCACTGAAACGATCTGGTATCCCTGGCTGACGGTTTGTGGCTCTATAAACTAGAAGTTTAGGAGCTTCTCCAGGTTTTTGCAGGTACCAGTGGAGACATGTATTAACACTTGTACTGGTTGAACAGCTGATGGACACAGTCTCTCCTGGATTAACCGACCAAGATTTAGGAGACTGGGTCAGGATTACATATGCTGAAGATTCTGAAAAATAAAATAAATACAAAAATGGTTTTGGTTATCAAATGATTGAATGTCTACCACAACAGTGACATCATCAACATTGCACTGTGTGTCAGTGTCTCTGAAAGGACTGAACAGTCACTGATCAACACTGGACTCTTTAAGTGTGTGGAGCAGTGAGACATGACAGATATGCAAAACATATTTACATACAGTGAAGACAGTAGTGATAAACTGACAACCCCTAACAGAACAAAATAACAAAATCAACTTAGTGGTAAATGTCTGGCATTTTGTTAGGGAAAAATGCAGCAGGTTATCAGAGTTTTCATAAAATTTGTCAGTGATTGTATCTAATAGTTTCCTATTCAGTCTTCTGACTATATTACTTCGGTACTACAAAGCTATATTCTTGCTTGATTATCAGTAGGTGGTGCGTGGCTGTATCTGCAGCCACGAACAGGTTGTTTACAACCTTCCCCAAGGCTATCTCAGTACTGTGCCATGGCATGAAGCCAGACTGGAAAGCCTCATACAGCTGGATAGCACTAAGGTTTAAGTGAAGAGATGCCAGTCTTCTCCAAAACTTTAGATAAATATGGGAGTTAGGCCTGTAGTTTGAATGAGGTCTCTGTCAAGGGTTGGTTTCTTGAGTAAAGGGGTGAAAGTCACAATATTGAATATTGACGATAACTGCGCAGTGTTGACTTGTTGAACTAATTAGTATTAAATATAAATCAGAGCAGCAGAGTATGTTTAAAATTGTGATGTTGGAGTAGGATCAATGGGAAGACTGGTAGTTTATTTTTTTTAATGATTCATTACACAGCAGCAAGTCTCTCCAGAGCAAGGTCACTTAAAGGGATTTTACACTATGATAGTTTTATTTAGTTGAAAAAGACTTGATTTCAGATTTGCTTTTGAGATATAACAAGAAACCAGGCAAGCCTAGTTCAGCTGGCCCGCAACTGTTAGTGTTACCATCTTGAGATTCGAACCCGGGTAGCCCATGTGAAAGGCTGTGTTGTTAACTACTACACCACAGAGCTGTACATTTGCTGCTGTCAGTATAGCGTCTTGTCTATACTGACACCCGGCATCTGTATATCCTGAACAAATCCTTTTTTGCCACTGGCTGTTTTAATAGTTAATTGGCCATTCATGAATGACATTGATACAATTAAACTGACTAACGTTTCTTACTAAGTTTACCTCCACCACAAATAGTGGCTATGTATTGCGTTTGCCACTGGCCGTTTAAACAGTGTATTAGCCAGTAATAAGCTTTACCGGTATCGACTAACTTACTGGAATAGTCATAAGAATTGAGCAATTGCTAGCGAGTCTGCCAAAGCTATTTCATTTCATGGCATCAGAACATATTTTTTTCTTTCATGGCAAAACAAGGTACTTTTTTCTTTCATTCGTGAATGACATTTATACAGAAAACTATCAATAAAGGTGACAATAACTAACTTTTTCATCAAGTGAAAAGACGAGAATCGTGGAATCTACCAGAAATAATAAAAGTGGTTGCTCGCAATAGATTCGAACTTGGGTATTCCACATGAGAGAGACTATCTTTAACCACTACGCCACGGCATTACACATCTCAGCAGTCACTAGACCCCACTGGGGATTGTGTTAAACTGACTAACGTTTCTTATTAAGTTTACCTCCACCATAGCGTCTATGAACTGTATTGCTTTTGCCACTGGCCATGTTAACAGCTTATTTGCCAGTAATAGGCTTACTAGTATCTACTATCTGCCTAGGAATAATCATAAGAATTGAGCAATTGTTAGCGAGACTGAAGATTAACATTTCCATGCCAGAAACAGTCGCAATATAACCGTATACAGTTTCAGATGAGGCTTACTATAATGTAGATACTAACGGTTTTAGCCAGCGAAGCTTTCGTTTATATGGAATAATTCATAATGTGTACTTCACTTCACCAGCAAAGAGACGCAAACTCGGGATCTATAGTTCACAAGGCGGCTTCTTTAACCACTACACTATTTAACAATGGGCAGGCAGCCAGTCAGTCAGTCACTCAGTCAGTAAGAGACATTCGCTCTTCTTGGCCGGCTCCGTTTACGCGGTCAGGCAAAAAAATTGTATAATGTCAATATGACTGAAATATTCAAATGTCGCATGTCACCTTCCAAAGAAACATGGGACACTTTTCTGACAGATATTCCCTGCTGCTACTGAGGTCTTAAAACAAATCATCTGTGAGGTTCTGTTTGTGCTGTTTGGTTCTTGCTTATGTTTGTGAATGCGGTTTTGTTTGGTTTTGTCCTTTGCTTTTGAACGTAGCCTTTCCTTGTCCTTATTGTGTCCACCTGTGCCTTGTTTGCTCCTGCATTGTGTCCCTATTTAAGTTCCTCCTGCCCCAGTGTTTCTTGTTGGTCATTGTCGTTAGTGTGTGTTTGTTGCCTGTTCCTGCCATTTGTGCCTTTTGTTTTTGTACTTTGTAAGTTTATTAAATTACCCTTTTGCCATTTTGGGATCCTCTGTGCCTGTGTCCTTTTACCCCTACCCAAACCGTGACATGATCGCTCAATGTGTCCTGGAGTGGAGTGAGCAATGATGTAAGGTTTGGTTCTATTAGTCCTTCCAGCTCCAAACACAGAATCTGAAAAAATGTGTTTATCGGAAACAACTAATAAGATCTCACATTGACACCAAAGCACCAATTCACCAGAACCCCATGTTTGACAGAGAGCGCCAAGTTCATGAACAGTCAGTGAGTTTGTACAAGAACCAAGTCAGTGGTCAGACTTACGACTCTGTGAGTGTAACTTGGTGCTAACGGGGGTATTTGAAAAAGCAGGGTTAACATACTCTGAGTTGAAACCACAACTCTGGGTTGACTGACTCTGAGCTGTCACACTCAGAGTTGACAGTATCAGAACAGGTGGTAACAATTAGTTAAGTCAACTCTGAGTTAAGTTAACCCTGAGTAAACCACGTGCATGAGGAGATAAAAAGCCCTCAATGGAATGCAGATAACGTGATTTATCATGGCAACAGGAGAAAAAGGTCTCGGACCCCGTACTTCTTCCCAGTGGAGTTAGATATACAGTGGGTATAAAAAGTCTACACACCCCTGTTAAAATGCCAGGTTCTTGTGATGTAAATGAATGAGACAAAGATAAATCATGTCAGAACTTTTTTCACCTTTAATGTGACCTATAACGTGAACAATTCAATTGAAAAACAAACTGAAATCTTTGAGGGGGAAAAATAAAAAGAAAAAACTCACAGTAACCTGGTTGCATAAGCGTGCACACCCTTAAACTAATACTTTGTTGAAGCACCTTTTGATTTTATTACAGCACTCAGTCTTTTTGGGTAGGAGTCTATTAGCATGGCACATCTTGACATGGCAATATTTTCCCACTCTTCTGTGCAAAAGCATTCCAAATCTGTCAGATTGCAAGGACATCTCCTGTGCACAGCCCTCTTCAGATCACCCCACAGATTTTCAATTGGATTCAGGTCTGGGCTCTGGCTGGGCCATTCCAAAACATTAAGCTTCTTCTGGTGAAGCCATGCCATTGTGGATTTGGATGTGTGCTTTGGGTCGTTGTTGTGCTGAAAGGTGAACTTTCTCTTCATCTTCAGCTTTCTAACAGATGCCTGAAGGTTTTGTGCCAAAATTACCTGGTAACTGCTCATAATTCCCTCCCCCCTGACTAAGGCCCTGTAATCATGCACAGATAATCATTAGGGAATGATAAAACATCCAAGCGGGGGTCTGATCACTCTCTCCCGACTGAGATTTTTGCAGAGTATTTGTGCTTCTACTGGCTCTTCGAGAAAAGGACACACCTTGTCTGACACATTCAGATGGCAGGTTTCAGTGAAAGAGTAGGACAAACTCAGGGTTAGTTGGATAAAACCAGCAAGAGAAATGCTGAACTGGCTCTTTGAAACCGTAAACCCAGAGTTTCCATCAACTCTGAGTCAACTAACTCTAGGTTTTCACTAAACCTGCTTTCTGAAACACCCCCATTATGTTTGTATTGTAATGAGAAATGTCTGTTGAAGAGTGGAAGTGTATTTGACGAAGAGGCGCAGCTGGCCCCACCAAGTCTCCAACACACCCTTGGTGATGTTAATTAGTGTCCTGGGTAACATTTGCTTCTCTAAAGATCCGGAACACCAGGTGTGGGCCATCAGACCCACCCTCCTGAGCTCACCTGGAGAGGTGTGAAACTCTGAGCAAACTGGAATGTAACTAAATGCATGATATTATGGACATTAATCTGTAGTGTTTGGATTTCCCCTGTTTCCCATAAAGGGCAGAATAAGCTGATATGCTTTATTGTACTGTACTGTTATGGATCAAACTTCACAAGAACATTGTAGAAATGATTGTCCTTGTTGGATGTGTGAGAACAACTGGCAGCAACGCCCTGTCCATTCGATAATTTTGCATTGATTAGGTGGGACAGTTCCTGTCCTTTGTGTTCACTGTGTTTGCTAAGGTAAAGTAATGCTAATGACTTTTTGGGGGAGTGTTTCAGATATTTCAGATTTTAGGATAAATAGCCATGTCTCCAAAAAGTTATTTGAGTTCGTCCTTGTTAAAGAGACCTCCCAATACGTTGTGTTGCAGTCATATTTAGGAGTTTGTCATCGTTAAAGAGACCTCCCAACACATTATGTTGTAGTCATATTTAGGAGTCGATCGTTAACAGAAGCTCCTACCACACCTTCGTGCTAAAGTGTGTCTTATGGTATACTTGATAGACTAATAGACTAGGTGGGATGACGTAGAATTATGTTGGTATGTAACTATATTGCGTATTGTAGCTTTATTACTTGATTGGAATAAATTGTATTACTTTGGAATATAGGCTACTACGGCACTCCTCATTCATTTTTACACTTGAGCTCGTAAGGCTACTGATAATCACATACACATACAGGTGCTGGTCATATTAGAATTAGAATATCATCAAAAAGTTGATTTATTTCAGTAATTCCATTCAAAAAGTGAAACCTGTACAATGTATACATTCATTCCACACAGACTGATATATTTCAAATGTTTATTCCTTTTAATTTTGATGATTATAACTGACAACTAATGAAAACCCCAAATTCAGTATCTCAGAAAATTAGAATATTGTGAAAAGGTTCAATATTGAAGACACCTGGTGCCACACTCTAATCAGCTAATTAACTCAAAACACCTGCAAAGGCCT
>JACXGI010017694.1:0-14146 GCA_016801175.1 Esox masquinongy
CTCCAATACACTGGCCTTGACCCATCCCACCCAACCACCTCCATTATACTAGCCTTGACTCATCCCACCCAACCACCTCCATTACACTAGCCTCGAACCTATCCCACCAAACCACCACCTCCATTACACTGGCCTTGACCCATCCCACCCAACCACCACCTCCCTTACACTAGCCTTGACCTATCCCACCCAACCACCACCTCCATTACGCTAGCCTTGACCTATCCCACCCGACCACCTCTATTACACTAGCCTTGACCCTATCCCACCCAACCACCTCCATTATACTAGCCATGACCTATCCCACCCCACCAACCCAATACTTACTGGGAGTGTGTCCATGCGATTGTCCTTCCAGACCTCCAGAAGAGCGACCACCATCGCATGGATCTCGTCTCGAGACAGAATCCCATCCCGGTCCAAATCAAACACTTTGAAACAAACTGTGAAACACCCCCGAAAAAAATCCATATCAGGAGATTGTAAACTACTCCATAACCTCAGGCTGTAAAGTACTCCATAACCTCAGGCTGCAAAGTACTCCATAACCTCAGGCTGCAAAGTACTCCATTACCTCTGGCTGCAAAGTACTCCATTACCTCTGGCTGCAAAGTACTCCATTACCTCTGGCTGCAAAGTACTCCATTACCTCTGGCTGTAAAGTACTCCATAACCTCAGGCTGTAAAGTACTCCATAACCTCAGGCGGTAAAGTAGCCTATAACTCGAGGCTGTATAGTACTCCATAATCTGAGGCTGTATAGTATTTCATAAAATAGTAACATTATAGGCTTTCTCTGCAGTGTGTTGAGATCATTAATCGCAAACCTAAATTCCAATATCTGCCGCCATTTCCAAGCGTGAAAATGTCATTTCAAGGCCTAATGAGAATTTGGATGACAGGGTAGATGGCATACAAATGACTGTTCAGAGGCATTCAATGTTCCTGAAACACATCAGCTTTAATGTTTTTACAAGATAAGGGGATGGGGGAGTAACACTCAGACACTTTAAGAAGCCTTGGTATAATGTGTGAAAAACAAGCTTTAGGTCAGAGAATTATATCTCTCTACCCATTAGAACAGATCACACAGCAGCTCTTACATTTCTGCCTCTCTGCAACCGGCCCCCGGCAACAAGCTGACAAGCCGCAGGAGATCTCCTTAAAGTCTATGTGATTGTCCCGGTTCTCATCAAAGGCGTGGAACAAGCCTGGAAAACAAGATTAAAGTCACACAAGTTAGCACTGCACTTCTACAAAGTGGGACTTCATAAAAGAGAAATAGCCTTGTCTATAGACTGGAGGGCTTTGAATGAAAATCGACATACTGGAATATTTAGGCAACTTACATAGAAATGTCATTTGGCATTTATGTCAAATCGACTTAGTCATGTGGGCATATATTGTGACCTATATGTGGTCCCGGAACTCGCAATCCGGCTCTTGCAAGAGCCATGCTCCTGCCATTGACCATGTCCCGTATAACACCGGGCAACTAGGCGTGATTCATCAGAAATAACACACACCTTCACTTAGCGAGTGGTGGATGGGCGGAGACACCAGTGGGAGGAATGTTTCCAGGTCAAAGCGTCCAGTCCTGGACTGAGACTTCAGCATCCAGTAACGTTTCTCCAAGTCAATGATATCAGACTCTTCTACTGCAGAGAAAAGGGGGGGGGGTAACGTTATTAGAATTTTTTTAAACAACTGCAAGCGTTTTTTTCCCAGCATTTCTTCCGGTAAATATAGGGTTCTTGCTGAAATGGCAGTGGGAAGGATTCAAACCCATGCTGCAGAGTGAAGGTATTGGACCATGACAGGTATGGTGGACTACAGTACCAGTTCAGCGCAGCCACCTGATCCTGTTAGCTTACATTAAACACTACATGGATATCCACGCTGCCTTAGATGAAAGCTTGCAGGATCAGGCTTCTAGGCCGAGCTACTAACTTATATAGACCTGAGCTAAGACGGCTGTATGTTGCCTTGTCCGTGATGTCTGGCTTTCACTGTGGCTTACGGACAGTTTCGTGATTTCTGGAACTTTCCCACAATGTCCAGGTGAAAATTAAAATGTGATTATTCCCAGATCTTAGGAATATTTCAACCAGGATATTTAGAAAAAAAAGCAGGACCATTTGGTTGATGATATTTTGCATGCCTATCTGCAAGCGATTTATTTCAGTGATTAAGATTTAGTCTTGATGTGAGTGCATTAATAGCCACAGTATGAAGCCTACCAGCCCAGGGCCAGGTCAGAGATCCAGAGTTCATCTGCTCTTTCCATCACATTAATCCACAGCTTTACACTAACAGGATTTAGCTAAAGGCTTGCTAGCTCATACTAGGAAAGGCTTCCCCTTCCACCACACCATCCCCGATCCATCCCTACACATCCAACTGGAATAAAAACATAAACAAATGAAGACTGTGACTCAAATGGCAACCTGTCCCCTATAGTATGTAGTGCACTGCTTTCAACCAGGGATTATTATACATTATACAGGTAGGCCCTGGTCGAAAGTAGTCCTCTTAAAATGCAGTGTTATAGGCGCTTTGTATTTAAAAATTACCTCAGAACACATGAAAAATAAACCATAGAAGGATACCATCAGTGGCACTGAGTCAAAAACATCAGATCTATCAAAAGTAGATATTTGTCAAATCTGTTATGATTTATTCATTGTAAAAGGCCTGAAATGGGTTTCCACCATTCCGCTAGCAATACCAGCTGGATAGCAACCTGTGTAGGAGGAGCCGATCTGCAGGGAAAAATCACACGCAGGAAACAAAGGCATGTAGCCTAAACCAGTCCAACTTAGCTACACAAACCTCACAGGTCGGGAGTGGAAACCAGCTTGGAGGTGCGACACAAAGCCAAGCGTGTTCATTAGTCTAACTGCTAGGAGCTAGTTCTCTGTCTTAATTTTTGAAAACCAATGTGGAAAACCCCTTGTGGAAGGCCCCTTGGGGCTAATAATATTCTGGCCAGGCCAGTTTGCCTCTCAGTCCAGCACTGACAACTGCAGACTGGGCTGTGTGTGGGCTGACGGAGACGGTGCGTGTTAAACCAGAAGACAGATGACGGGGAGGAATGGAGAGGTCTAGCTGACGGACTTGAAACAGCAGCAGTAGTTCCAGTGGTTCTGGTTTCCTACTGCTCCTTACAGGAAACACCAGGGCTACATAAATACAAGTACACAGACAGAGAAGAACAGAGGAGAAAGAGAGAGAGACAGCTAGGGAGTCAAAGTGTTGGAGGGCGGGAGGGAGGTGTGAGTGAGTGAGTGAGTGAGAGAGGGTGTGCAGGAGAACAAGAGGGAGAGATGGAGAGGAGAGAAAGAAAGGGAATGGGGTAAAGAGAGCATAGGGAAAAGACAGAAAGTGAGAGAGTATGCGTGTGTGGGGGAGAGACCATAATCAGTGTAAAAATCTGTAATTTCAGGGCATGAATTGATTGTTAAGAAGCGGGGGGGGGCAGGGTCTCTGGGCCTGGACGGACTAAACGCTTTAAGTGTACAGCAGCTGTACAATGACAGTTCACATTTAATCCTCACCTGCTTTCACACCAACTCAGGATTAGGCAACATAGGGACAAAAAAAAAAAAAACATCAACGCAGAGAGTTATCGTGTAATTAGGGAAAAGGGATATTTATCAGGCTGTGTTTGTTTTGATGTGTTGGTCCTGCGCCGGCCAGTCTCTGAGGGCCACGGTACGGGCAAAGAAACAGTTCAGGCGCTTGGATTTTTTTTGTGGTGCTCACAGAGCTATGCTTCCCGCCTAACCTCCGTCCACAGAGGACGGTCAGGGGACAGATGGCAGCCCGTTGTGCAGTCCCCCCCCCGTCCCCCCCCGCAGTGGGCCGACACAGAACCAGACCGGACGGAATTATGTGTGTCGCTGGATTAGGATAGAATAGGAGATTCTGAGTATATTCAGCTGCTTCAAGTTGTCCACCTGATTTCCATGATGTGTTCCTCCCACCTGAGATTGTGGGAGATGTTGAGTGGAAAGTTGAGTGGTTTTCACTGATGGCTTCTTGGAGGTACAGTCACTGGTGTGCAGTGAGTACAGAACCTTGTGGTGCTTCAGTGCTGAGGGACAATTAGTCTGAAAATACATTCAGATATAGGTGGGCGCTACAGGTCTCTAGTAGTTCAAGCATGACACCTGTTTTTTTTCGGGGGACTTGAACCTTCAAGAAACTGATCTAAAAAATAATTTGTGAAAACCGGAGAGCTGCTCAGAACAAAATTCTGAAATAACCTCATCTGGCAGGCTACCTTCTAGCGGTTCTGCTCTTAAAGGCAGGTGGCCTTCCTGCGGTTCTCTTCTTGAAAGCCGGTATAACCTCGCCTGAGCAGGAGGCTTTCCTGCGGTTCTGTCCTTAAAGGCCAGAATAACCTCATCTGGGCAGGTGGCCTTCCTGCGTTTCTGTCTTTAAAGGCCGGAATACCCTCATCTGGGCAGGCGGCCTTCCTGCGTTTCTGTCCTTAAAGGCCGGAATACCCTCATCTGGGCAGGCGGCCTTCCTGCGTTTCTGTCCTTAAAGGCCAGAATAACCTCATCTGGGCAGGTGGCATTCCTGCGTTTCTGTCCTTAAAGGCTGGAATACCCTCATCTGGGCAGGCGGCCTTCCTGCGGTTCTGTTCCTAAAGGGTGGGAATAACCTCGTCTGGGCAGGCTGCCTTCCTGCGGTTCTGTTCTTAAAGGCCGGAATAACCTCATCTGGGCAGGCGGCCTTCCTGCGTTTCTGTCTTTAAAGGCCGGAATACCCTCATCTGGGCAGGCGGCCTTCCTGCGTTTCTGTCCTTAAAGGCCGGAATACCCTCATCTGGGCAGGCGGCCTTCCTGCGGGTCTGTTCTTAAAGGCCGGAATAACCTCATCTGAGCAGGCGGCCTTCCTGCGGTTCTGTTCTTGCAGGCTGGAATAACCTCGCCTGGGCAGGCTGCCTTCCTGCAGTTCTTAAAGGCCGGAATAACCTTGTCTGGGCAGGCGGCCTTCCGGCCGATCTGTTCTTAAAGAGCCTGTTTACCTGCTTTGTGATGACAAGGCAGCCTGAGACAGACCGAGGGAGGAGGGGGTACTAATCCTACATATATAAACATTCACACATGCACGCACGCACGCGATGCACCGGATGACTCATAACCTGCAGGTCCCCCAGTTATATAAACGGCACGGCAAGCGGGTTCAGCGTCATAACATATTTTGAGGATGAAGGGCGTGTGGGTAGCGGAGGGTTTAATGTTGAATGACACTGCTGGGCCAAACACGTACCTGTAACGGTCTGTTACTTCTGAGAGACCAGAGTAGGCTACATTTCAGCTGCCAGCACCGGCCTCTTTGTCACTCAGTGAGAAGCGCTTGATCTAAGACAACGCTAACCCTAACCCTAACCTCAATTCCCCAAACGGATGACTTAGGTTGGTTCTCTCTGTATATCTCACTTATCCCAAGGCATTGGCTTACTCCTTTTCTCTCCAGTCCCAAAACATAATTTGCAACCTATTGTCTTCGGCTGTTCTATCACACTAGGTAGGCTATAAATATTTGAGTAGCTTTCTCAGGGGATGGGTTTTTGGTCCGTCTACCTGACGTTTCTTCGGTGACCTAAACCTGTTATTGTTATTTATCTTATAAGTTACAGAATGATTAAGATATTATGACAAATATACTTGTTCATATTTTTTGTGCCAGGGAAGAATAGTTTTATATTAGTCTGAACAGTAAGCCTATTGGACAATACATGCGTTAACTCAAAGATACTGCAGCATTTTCAATATTTGCGGGTGTAGGGTCGGGTGGGGGCTTTAACTTCATCCAAATAGCCGGGTCAGTCGCACATGGGTCATTAGGAACTGCGTGACGAAAAAACAGCAGACCCGGGAATCACACGGTCATATGTCTCTCGGAGGCCGGTGAGGTCAGCCCCCAGGACAGACTCTCCTCTCAGAGCCACAGAGAGGCCACAGCCATCAGCGCTGACCTCAGCCGCCCGGGCCACCTAGCAGACGGAGACATTCAGCAGCCCCACACCCAGGACGGACAGACGGGGAAAAAAATAACATTCTGCCCTGCACTTGAGTACGCAGCTGTGAGTCCTTTTACAGACAAAACACACTGAAGCTCATTCACAGACACGCACGCACGCATTCTCTCTTACACACACGCACCCATCCAATCAAGATTGTGGTCCCGCGTATATAATGAATACCGGCGCCAAGCGCTGGTAACTTTCCATTTTTGTTAATACCTGATTTGGACGGCCGATGAGTGTTGGGTCATTTGTACTCTCCTTCTTGTTTTGTGTAACACTGCCACTTTTACTGTCGTATTATTTTATAAGACGCGTTGTTTAGCAACAAAGACACCCATTTTGATACACCAAGGGATGACACCGGATGTAATGTTAGACTCTGACAGAAAGACACCACACACATTCACAAACAAAAACGCCAGCTTGACTCCAAGCAACCGTAAAAGCAGAAGAGCCCCAATGTACCGTTTCAAAGCCAACTGCTAAACTAACTTGGACGACTAGCGATCAGAGCAGCACTGAGAGGAGATAAATACCATGTCATCATCATCATCCTGTGGCTGTGTACTACCCAGGGCGGCCTCGCCCGTCTGCCTGACACCGCTAATCTATAAAACTCATTACCTCCTCTATGGATCACCCACAGAACACGACTCATCCCTGCGCTAGCTGGCTAAACAACTGACTCACTGACTCCTGGATCTGTTGTTATCCAGTGTCGCGCACTGCAGGCATGTGGGACTCTATGTAAGGAATTGGACACCCGTTTCTGAGCGCACACACCTGTCCTCGGCACGTAGAGTGGCGCCAGTTCTAGGACGGTATTGTACCAGGCTGGTTGTGAACCAATAATGTAGCTTGATGCGTGAACCTATGTAGCACACAGACCGACAGTGACTGACTACATATCCGTGACTGACTATAGTTGTTACAGAACAAAAATGTCATTCTGCACTAGAGCCTTGAAAGCGAGGTTGAAAGACAAGCTCACACGGCAAAGGGACGGTCAAGGGAGTTCAAACACGAGACCTCGAATATGCACTTCTGCAATGTGGTTTAGATAAAAAGTGCTTCTTCATGCTTTCGCTTCCTACACCAACCAAAAAAAAAACAGACTGGGAAGGGGTTCCACCCAGCTCAGATACTGGTCTTTTAACCAATCCCATCAGCTCTTCTCACATCAGAGCTTTCTCAGAGCCGATTGGTCAAAGAATAATTGGTCTGCCTGAGTAAATTAATCCTAAATCTCCACAACCCGATCCGTTTAGTTCTGAGACCAACACTGAACGTCAGTGTTGAGAACCTGTACAGTTCACTACTTCTAACCAGAGCCTCCGAAATCAGAACCGCCTTGATTCATCAATTACATTTACACATCCCCAGAACGTCACTTGGCGTGAAGGTGTTCCTGGTGGTCGACAACATCTGGGGACGGACTAGCAACAAAAACCTACTTACGTTGACGAACATTAATGTCTTTGCGGGGCAGGTGGTTGGTTACCGAGGGCAACCATGAGAGCAAAGAAACCATGGGTCCTTGTAAAAGGTTCTACGCAACCGAGGAAGTGTGATTTGGGATGCTGGCCTTGTTCCCACAGGTCCAGCGCCGTTTTGGGTACCTACCCTGAGGAGCGACTCTGTCGGAGCGGCAACAGAAGTACCACACCATGTTCCACCCCTGGCGGCCCCGGACGTGCCGACAGGCCTGGCGTGAAACATAACAAAGTTCACCGGGTTAACAGCTCAGGAAAACACCACGCCAACTCATGCCATCCTGTGGTAGTGCTTATTCCAAACGGGAAGAATTTCTTATGACATTCCCAGTGTTCCAATAGCATCTCAACCGACAACAGGAATGTCATCCTGCCATGGCGTCTGTTCTGTGTGTCTGCCGATGGTCCACATGCGTCTTATGAGCGGTAGGACATGTTCTGGAAAGTCCAGGCACACACACACACACACCTGTCCAGTCTCTCTCCCTCTCTCACACCCACACACACACACACACCTACCTATAAACACACCGCTTGCAGAGTTAAGAGGATAAGCTGGCAGCAGCAGATTATTAGCCGTCTCCAGGTACTCTCTCTGATTGGCAGCTAAGCTCTCCTGCTCTCTGATTGGTCTACTGGCAGGAAGAAGCTATAATCTTTGATTGGTTTTCTATCAACTTTAGTTTATAGCGCCCTTTTTTCATCAGCAATTGTCACAAAGTTCTTATACAGACACAGCAGATCAATGAGTGTAGTGTTAGGTAATAGTAACAGAAGTGGTAACAGTAGTAACAGAAGTGGTAACAGTAGTAACAGAAGTGGTAACAGTAGTATCGGTGCAGCGGTACAGCGGTAGGTAGCCGTGCAGCGGTAGGTAGCGGTGCAGCGGTAGGTAGCGGTGCAGCGGTAGGTAGCGGTGCAGCGGTAGGTTTCAGTACAGCGGTAGGTAGCCGTACAGCGGTAGGTAGCCGTACAGCGGTAGGTTTCAGTGCAGCGGTAGGTAGCGGTGCAGCGGTAGGTTGCGGTACAGCGGTAGGTAGCGGTGCAGCGGTAGGTAGCGGTAGGTTTCGGTGCAGCGGTAGGTAGCGGTGCAGCGGTAGGTAGCGGTGCAGCGGTAGGTAGCCGTGCAGCGGTAGGTAGCCGTGCAGCGGTAGGTAGCCGTGCAGCGGTAGGTAGCGGTGCAGCGGTAGGTAGCGGTGCAGCGTTAGGTAGCGGTGCAGTGTTCGGTATCAACAGTCACTCACAGTGTGTAACTCCTGCCAGAGTCTGGTAGAAGGTGGGAGTGTCACTGTCATCTGTCAAGGTCACAGACACGCCCCCAGAGAGCAGCCAACGGGAGAATGTGAACGCCTCCTTGTTCTGAAGGAGCCAGTTCTTAAAACGCTCATAGTTGACCTTCTCCCCCTGAGAGACAAAAACAAAAACATTTTATTTTTATCATAAACAAATCAACAAGTGCATAGCTGAATATTTCACAGCGAGTACTTGACCAAATAATTATTGTAGGGTAGAGTAGCATTTTGTTTATTGTGTTTCAAATATTTTATTATGGAACACACCATAAAAACAATAAAAGACATTTTCCAAAACATCTTTTTCTTAGAATAAAAAAAAATACAAAAGGGCAAAATAGAAAACATCCACGATAAATAAAACAAAGATAGAACAAAGAGGACCCATATAGGTGCCCTTCTCTTACCTACCCTTAACCCCTGACCCCTCTCAGGACACACTGACTATCTAACAGATTGCTGATCGGTGTCAGGCAACCTGTGTCAAACCTGTGTAACAGGATTGTTCTGGCTGTCAGCCTGTGTGCCTCTTCCACTCAACCAGACTGTGTGTTAATGTCAGTAGTGTCAGGGCCAACGCCAAGTTACCTACCTGACATCTGGACTCACCTGGACTCACCTGTCATTGGAGCGACACTGTTCCCCAATAATGTAAAAACTACATGAGCATTCCACTGAGCACATTCAGACAATGAACGGCCACACAATAAGGCAGACCGTGTCAGGGGCTCATGGATGGTGCAGCTTCCTACGTTGTGCACGGCAGTACAGCTGTGTCATTGCTGCCGACGAGTTCAACTCGTCGTGGCGCCATACTGGCAGAGCACAGAAGTCTTACAGGGGTCGGTGCAAACTGGTTCAGCAGCATTCATGGTGGATAAGTTGGATGTCAGACGTGGCACATCAGTGCCTGACAGCTCAATAGTGGCTGTTGGCCGCAGAATGCACTCTCCTCCAAGAGCGTAAGCTCCGCCAAATACTCCCTGGTTGAGCGGGGAGTGCCGTTAACAGCAGGCTTGGCGGGATGTTTGTCCAGTGACATGTCTCAGTGTTGGACTTGAGCGATGAGGCAGGGCCATAAATCACAGCATTGGGAAGGGAAAAAAGCCTGAGCATTTCATGGGCTACAGGAGGCTCAGGAATGTAAATGATCAAACACACGCTGGTGTTACATTAAAGAAATCAACACAGTAATGTAGTCATTTTACTGCTGTGTGGGGGCAGCCTTTCTGTGTTGCATTGATGTGCATGTTCTCCCAACAACAGAACAGTGAGGGCGAATACTGTCCCGGTCAAGAAAGATAGTCATGACAAGTCAACAGATGATTGGCCAGCTCAGCCAATGAGCCAATCAGACTCAGACAAATGAGTTAATTGCAAGTTAATGTTTGATATCAGCTATAGATTAGCTTTTTATGTTTTAAGCTTGTTGGGATATTTGTACAGAAATTATAAGCTTTTGAAAGTGTGATTTTTCCTGGACAGTTACGGGTTTTTATGGCCACTGGTTGGAAAAGCGACGGCATCGAGCCAAAATGGATCCCTGACAATTGTCATGAGTCAAATATGTGACCCATGTCATCAAAACCACTCACTATCAAACTAATTTCAAGACTGACTGAGGAATGATGTTGATTCTGCTGATAAACAAGATATTACACATCTAGCCCCATATATTACTCATCCAGACCAATATATTCCACATCCAGCCCAATATATTACACAAAATGTGGGTTTAAAAACAAACAGTCCCAGAGTACATCGAAAGCGGTGTTAATTTCATGATCAGAAACATCAAATAACAATAACTGTCTTGAGCATGTTACAAGAATTCCACTTGACACTAATGGACAGTACATTTTGACATGAAGCTACTTTTAAATTGTCTCATCCAAACATAAGCTTCTGCATGCCTCGCGGAATATATAATACAATTTTCTCACTGGTCGACAAAGTGTTTAAGTAGCTCAGAATTCTCCAGGTGAGCTCTCACACCTGTGTGCGCTCATTTCGTCAAAGGTAAATATGTGTGTGTTCTTGCAGATGCGGACAGAGCTGTACTTCCTGTCCAGTCAGAAGAACCGTGCCAGTCTGTTTGGGATGCCCCTGATCGTGCCCTGTACTGTCCACACCAGGAACAAGGACCTGTACGATGCCGTCTGGGTGCAGGTGTCCCGTCTGGCCAGCCCTCTGCCCCCCCAGGAGGCCAGCAACCACGCACAGGACTGGTCAGTACCACACACACACGACTGTTCAGTGCCACACACACGACTGGTCAGTGCCACGCACACAGGACTGGTCAGTGCCACGCACACAGGACTGGTCAGTGCCACGCACAGGACTGGTCAGCGCCGCGCGAGCGCACAGACGCGCGCGCAGACACGCACACACACTCTGGCAGCTACAATCAGCAGTCGATTTTGACCTGAGAAGCAGCCAAGAAACTAACACACCTAAATCAGATACAACTGTACATCCAATCATCATCCTGTGATATGGACAATGTATCATCTGATAAAATTAGACACCATTTCACTATGTGAACTGTTACTCGTTTATCTAGCGTTTTCCAATTGGAAAAGCAAATGTAATTAGCTGAACATTCCAAGTGCAGTAATCCGTAAAGTACAGATTACCCTTTGTCATTCACCCCGTCAGGCAGGTATGACAGGAGGAAAACAAGAACTGTAAATTGTAACCTCAAGGTAAAGGCCAAATGCATATAGTTAATTATAATACTGCAGTTATGGCAGATTGTAATGAATGTAGGAAAGGTATAAGGGGCATTAGACCAGGCACCAGGCCAGCAGAATGTGCACACAACGTAGTAATCACATAAAATGGCTGTGAATATAATTAGACTAAGAAGCCGACTCTGATCTAAAACTGTCGAAAGATGAAATGACAAAAATGTGATTAAGACCAAAAATAAAGCAAAACTCAAAGTAGCTGCCAAAGTTAAAACCGGCTTTATGGATCTAGAAATAAGTAGGTTTACCTGAAGAGATGGGCAGTTTTTGTAATGAAAAATTGTTTGTTTTTAGGTGTGCATTTGTAAGGCCAGTAACAAAAATGGGTTTGTGTCTAAACAAGTGGATCTGAGAGAGGAAAGCCACTGGCGTTAACCGAAGCATCCATCCGGGGAACTGACAGGTGAGTAGTCAGGTACTGACCTCACTGAAGCACCTCGTGAGAGAGGGCGGGACTTCCCCGTCCACGGCACGTAGCACAACCTCCATGTCGTCCCGCGAAACATAGCCCCCTGACTCGCTGGCAAACAGGCTGAAGAGGTCTGCGGAGGTACGAACACGAACACACACACACACGAACACACACACACGAACACACACACACAGTTAATCCCAGGCAGTCCGGCTTGTCTCATCAGCAGACGCAGCAGGCGAAGATCTTGTTGAAGACAGACTCACTTCTGTGTCGTCACATCAATCACACACACAGAAATCCGGGAGGGGGTGGATTGGAGAGGGGAAAGTAATTGATAGAGAGAAAGACAGAGAGCATGGAGGGTTAAGGACAGAGACAAGGATAAAGATTGAGAGAGTTTGAATTATCAGGTCAAACAGCCCCACGAAAATTGGACATTGTAAAAACAGATACGCTAGTGTTTCAGCACAAAATGGATGAAACACGTTGGATGAGGGTGTTTCAGCACCCTCATCCAACGCTAGAATACAGGCGTACCAGATGCCTGTTGCAAGAGGCAGAGAGAGAGAGAGACAGAGAGAGAGAGACAGAGACAGAGAGAGACAGAGAGACAGAGAGAGGAAAAAGAGAAAGAGAGTGATGCATACATTTTGCCTTCTCCTCATCTCGTCCTCGGGTCAGCAGTACCAGGCCAATGATGAGGTTGTTGAAGTGCAGTCCTTTAGAGGTGCCCCCAAACGAGGTGTAGATCACCTGCAGGAAGAGACCAGAGACTCAACGAGCTGGGAACATGCAGCTATGCTCACAGCAGGGCCTTGCACAAGTTATGATTAAACCACAGCGGGAAACCTGAGGTCCATGGAAAATCGGAGAAAACCACATAGCAACATCGTATTTCAGACACGAACCTAGCGAGGGCAGGCATTTGTTATCGAGCAGTGTTCTTGTAACTCAATATTGACGGTGTTTGCTAAGCAAATACCCACTGGACTGACGTAAAATACTCATGAATCCCTTCTGTCTGATAAGCAAAGGATGCTTTGTAGTTAAAATTTCATCAATAAGGTGTCGGGGAAATCCTTTATTCTTCCAGAAGTCAGTTTCCATCAGCATAATCGCTAATGGCTACACAAAGTGGTAGACGTTCATGGCACACACGGACATCGGCATTTCCGCTGTTTGTTCGGAAAGTTCCAGAAAACACTAATCACTGTTCCATTCTGTTCATGTTTCAAGACGAACTGCGGCAAATTAATTAATTTTCAAATACATTTAGTTGATTACCAAATAGCGTCAATAGATTTTTGACTACTTTTACGTTCAGCGGTTTTTCTCCACAGGCCCATAACACACGCATGAAGACATGTATAACACAGACATATTCCACTTCAAAAACCAGCTCATGTTCGCAAATATTGGCAAGCCAAGAAGAATATAAACAAGGCCCTTTTTGCTCTCTACTCTGCAGTTCATGTCTAACAAGATGACAAACCCAACGACTAAATTTAAGACAGAGATTGAAGGAGAGGGTGATGGAGAGAGAGGCATGCTAGGTTACCACAGCTCTGCATAATGTTACGGTACCGGGACACCAGAATGCATTACCCTTCGGAAGTGTTGCTGTGAACCGTGAAGTACCGACCCAAACATGTCCTTCAGAACCAAGCTGCTCCTGCTCCCTGCTCCTGGGGCTTTTCTGTCTTAACTAGCCGCATACGCTTTGATACTGACGGGCAATTTGGATATAATTTTTTTTCATGGTTTTCAATCAATGATGTTTATTTTATAAATCCCTTTTTAAAATCAGAGGTTGTTGCAAAGCGCTTACACACTTACCCAGTCCAAAACTCCACAGAGGTAGGAGAGTGTTAAAACAATGCATATTAGAAAAACTACCTAAAAGGGGAAGAACCCAGAAAGAAACCTAGAAAGAGGGTGTTGACCAATGCAAAGACAGCTACCGAGGATTTATGCAGGCAACCCGTGGAAGAATGACTCCTTTATCACATTCATCAAAGCTCAGGGTATTGGTAATCAATGGATTTGCATCATCGTTTGGATCAATAAAAATAAGACCCAAGCTGCATGATGCAAACTGGATCACTTTAGAGTGACGGTGTTTGTGTGTGTGCGCGTGGTCTTCAGGGTGATGG
>JACXGI010017695.1:0-14185 GCA_016801175.1 Esox masquinongy
GAGGAAACGCGCCAAGATAACCGTGTTGTGTCAAAGACGAGGAAACGCGCCAAGATAACCGTGTTGTGTCAAAGACGAGGAAACGCGCCAAGATAACCGTGTTGCGTCAAAGACAGCTCAACCTCAGTCACTGGGTAGAATGAATTGCGTGATACGTAAGGTTTACCTGACGGGGAAGTCAACCATGTCGTTGATCTTGTCCCTCCAGATGAAGCTGCGGAACGAGAAGCGTTTGAGCTGGATAATGAGGACGTTGGGCAGACGCCACAACAGCAGCTGTTTGGAGGCTTCCCGGTGCTGCTGGCACTTCGGACAGTACCTGAAAGGAACAGACCACGAAGGAGACCGTTTAGTTTTCCATTTGTTTTGGCAATCCAAATAAATGTCTCCCATGCCAATGAAGCCCTTCACATTCAAATACATTCAATTGACAGAGCTCCTGTTAGCTTTGTAATCCATCAAAGCAACAGCTAAATCAATCAATCAATAAAAAAAAAAAAAAAGTCAGACTGAAGTGCACGAGTCCCTGCCAGGCTTTGTGGTTGTGCTCATTTGTGTGCATGGAAAATGTGGTGGAGTATGTGCTCATATTAGTCTGGCTTGTGAGACATCAGAGCTTCTAGTATTTTCTTTACTGTGTCCTGCTCTTCTGAATCATATTAACTATAACGGCTTTCTGTAAACATGGCAGATGTGCTTACTGGGTACTTAGTTACAAAAAGTCTTTGAGCAGAAGAATGACCTAAAACAATTATATAAAGATGCAATCCTCAGTTTCAAAACAAACCTTGTTATGATTTATTTCTAACTAGCCATGGCATGCGTTTTCCAACACATTAAAGCTGTCAATTTCCAGGAACATCACAGCACTATGCCATTTCTTTCACAACTATTGCAATGAAGTGTTTTGTTGTATACCTACATAGAAATTGCTGAATGATCCATGGTATGCATTCCTTCAAACACTTCTACATGTTATCTTAATAGAATAATTAAGGGCAAAGTTTTGAAGCAAAGGCTACATTAACGTGTGTGTTGTTCACACCAGGTTAGCTTATATGACAGGGAAGATTGACAGCTGTGTGTTGTTCATACCAGGTCAGCTTATATGACAGGGAAGATTAACAGTTGTGTGTTGTTCATACCATGCCTCTTCCGGTGCGAGCACTTCAGGCCTGGTAAAGAGGTTGAGGCACTGCTCCAGGGTGAAGTGCCCGGCCCTGGCCGTCTCACTGACCGACCCAGGGTCCTCCACAAACTCCAGCTCCTTGGACCTGACAAGCACATATTCCTTCAGGCGCTCATTGTTCTTCCATACCAGCTCCAGGGTGGCATCCTCTGGGAGGTCCAGAACTGCATCTTCTGGGGGGAGAAAATCAAGCCAAATAACAATAATCAACAGTATGTCACCAAAGAAACATTTTTACAAGTTGGATAAGCCACATCATCGTCTAGGGTTTTGGGGTAATGCTCTATTGGCCCTTCTCTTACCCTTTTCCTCTAGTTTCTGTTCTTTGCTGTTGGAGTCAAGGACAGAGATATAGAACTGAGAAGCGTGGCTGGATGCACATTCTGATGGTTGCTGGTAGCCAGTCACAGCAGCTAGACGGAGACAGTACAATATACTGTCAGACATCTATGATCAGGGGACATTTTGTTCCATATGATCAGTCATGGAAAAGTCATGCATAAAGTGAAGTTGTGATTCACATGATGAAATAATATTTAATGTCCATTAGTGGAGAAAAAAAAGCAGAAACGGTGATGCCTTTACTGATTCAGACATGGACCATTCTAATCAATAATACAAATCTCCCTTATTTTCACATACAATGCCTGCAAAACGTCTTCTCTCTTAAAAAACCCATACCTCTCAGAACTTTTCTACTGGGAAAAAAGCAGTGATTTACTGAGACCTGTGAACATCTGATTCTTCAGGAACTTTCATGACACGTTGTATGTTAATGTTAAAAAAACGTTGTTTTCACTTTCTTAAAAGAGAAAGTGGACATATAAGTTGTTTTTTTTTTTTGGACATACAACGTTTGCAACCGACAGCCATAGAAAGCAACCAGGCTATTGAAGTCTGAACGACAGACTCTACCTTCTGGCCTGACGGCCTTCTCACAGGAGGTCTCCTTCTCTCCCTGGGGGTCGTGGGGGCAGGAGCAGGGCTCGGAGAAGCCTGAGTCAGTGGTGCGGGAGGAGAGGCTGTCTGGGTCTCCAGCTGGGGGAGCGGAGGCCTGGGCTGTTTCTAACAGAGACTCGGGCTCCTCCCGCTCAGCGTCCCCCACCCCACCGCCCCTGGCCTCATCCACAAGCTCCAAGGCTTCAGGCGTCCCCGCTGGAGGGGGGAGGTCAGCCCGGCACTGGGTGGCCTCAGGGGACGTCCTGCCTGACTGGAAGGGAGGCTGGAACACATTCACAGAATACCTACAAAGCCAGATGGGAAAGAGCAGAGGAATCAGCGATAGTCCAATGGTCCAGCTAAGCCAGATGGATCGATATAAGAGCAACATTCAACCTTGGTTACCTTGAGTAACCTTCCAGCAGCTGGGAAAGGCGGGCGTAGGTGAGTCTGGACTCAGGGACACTGACCAGGAACGGGAGCCCCACGTTCTCCATGTTGGGGCGACACATTACCTTGTGGTTGGACCAATGATTTTTCTGGCAAGCCCTAAAATATGCACCAAACAAAGTTAGAAGGGATTAATAAAAAGCCAAGAAAAAAAAGAAAAAACAGTCAAGTAATTGAAGATGTGTCATTGACGGGAGGGTGATAGATGAGTCGGCCCGGCGGTGTCAGAGCCGGCTGACGGTCGGACTCACTGGTTGCAGTAGCCCACGCGGTAACACCGGGTGCAGCGCTTCAGCTTGTCTTCCTCTGACAGAGGAGGCTTCAGGCAGGCAGCACACTTGGTGATGGGTATACTAGGGACCTGAGGCCTCTGGGTGGGGAAACGGCCACAGATGCGTCACTAAAGCTCCATTCACACAGGACTTGCATTATAAGCAACACCGGTTATGTAACCATAACCCCCACCCGCATGTCTGCTTTTCCAGAGGGCGATAATGAGGCGATTTGTTTCAATGTTATTCTGGGTCGACTCCTCTCCACCCTGTGCGGAAATAAAATCACTGACAGGGCAGGATGGAGTGAAATTATGGATGTGGTGTCGTGTTGCGCACAATTACATGACGGGACCCGGCCCAGTAAAACTAAGCGGGTCTACGTAAAGCTTTAAACACAGAGACAGGCAACAGGTAGTGGGGTTATGGTTAGTTTTGAAGTTCCAATAGGAAGGCCAATAGGAAGGCCAGCACGTTGCAGTGGACATTCACCTGATGGACCCGGAGAAGCACCACCCTCTCCTTGGCCAGCTCTTTGGATAGCACCTCAAAGCAGAAGAGCATGTCTGAGGAGGAGACTGTGTCCAGGGACTGGGACGGGAGGAATATCCTGTGCAAGCGACTCTTCACCACCTCCGCCAGTCTCAGGTTCTCTGATTTGACCCTCACACTCCGAGAGATGGACTCCAGGACCTCGGCAGTGCTCGAGTTATCCTTACTCACACTCACCAGGAACTGAAACAAATAGAAGACAAGAAATGAGTGAAATAAGTCAATTAAACGCTGGCAACGTGATGTCAGAATGAACAACTCAACTTACCTTGACAGGTTTTTTGTGAGGCTCTTTAGCAAAGTAGAACACAGTGAGGACCTTCTGTTTCTGAGGCAGCGGAACAGGCAGGTAGAGGAAGGGGTCAAAGGTTATGGAAACCTGGGAAGGGGGGGAGAGACATTTGAAGTTTTCAAATAGAGCAGCAGGACTTAGTCATAGTAGTACTCCATATTACAACCCTGAAGAAAAGAGGTCACACAGTCAGTCACCCACACAACCACCCACTATTGAACTAAATGCCTGTGATGGGTCCATTTCCTCCATTATTAGTTTCAGTTCCATTTCCTCCATCTCTGGCTGACATCCAGGTCCCAGAGTCTCCAATCATGTGCATCATTTTAAATGGCCATCATCATGGAGCCTCTGGCAGCATCCAACATCAACGACGCCCGGCGACAGGAGGCCAATGAAAACACATGCCGGGCGACTAGGCCAGTGACTTCCTCATTTATTCCTAACAGTCTAACACAGAAAACTGTTGAAATTAAACTGAGAAATACACCCCTAGTTGATGGCCAAAGAGCTCTAAGAAAACCACTGATAAAGACCTGCATTCCAACTTTGTCAACTCATCTCATGATGTTGCCAGTAAGTGCCTTGTTTCAACTGCCCTGCTAGCCAAAGCTCTCATACATGTGTCTGAAGATGCATTATCCGCACAGACAGATCGTGTCTGCTGCTTCCCCGCACGCATGGAAAGGAATACAGGAAGGAGCTGCAATTTTTATGAGGAAGTGATTCAGCAATGTCAATACTTTCACATATGCCAAAAAATGTCCAGTAACAACAACAGTCCAGTAAAATAAAGTGGCCAAATAATGAGCTGATGCTTACACAGCCGTGCCTCAGCGAGTGGCGTTGTTAGGCCTGGGCTTTCGGAGCTGCTGTTTGGATAAGCCTCAGGTGTAATAATCCAATTTCAATAATATTTTTTGGTTTCATCAGTTTGCATAACCAGGCGCATAATGTGCATGATAATATACAGATGTCTGCCTGCTGACACTAACACAGCTGGGACTGTGTTTAGGCACAACTCTGGGACAATAATGTTATATATAACTAACAAAAGTTATAATAATGCATTTTATTCATTCCCTGAATATACTATAGGCTAGTTAAGACAGATCGTTAGCCACTATAACAGATCATTTGCCAAACTATGCAAATGAGGCTCATAAGATGACGTTCTGAGATTCTGCATTTCGAAAGAAGATCAGTATTCCTCATTCTTGGATAGCTGGCTAGCCAGTTAAGTCAATATCAATACAAACAATATAATAACACAGGCTATTAGCAAGCCAACAAATGCAGGGTTACACTGGCAAATGAAGCACGGTAAAGTCACCTCTCTGAATTCAAATCTACTAGGTTGCCTAAATATTATCAAAGTCACACCTAGACATACTCTGACAGGACAGTGCTCCTCAGGTACTGCTTCATTCTGACATCGTACCTTTGAACACACGGGGCAGACGAGCTTGGACTTGTACTGGCCCTGAAATAGGTCCACGATGAACGAGTCGTTCCTCATCTTGTGCCTCTGCCATGCCTCCTCAGCCACCACCTGTTAAGTCAGACACAGGCCATGATGTCACTCTCCACTGCACTGACGGGAAGTGACACAGACCAACCAACGTAGATAAGAATAGGATCCTGCCCCGACCCCTATTCCACCCACCTCGTCCAGCCGTCCATCCGAGTCCACAGTCTCGGTGTAGGGCTTGTTCTGGATGCGGTTCAGGTCCTCATGGAGGCCGTCCAGGAGGAAGGCCATGAACTCCTGAGCATCGTGCTGTGCGTAGCCTGTGAACTGGCTGGCCTTACTGGCCACAATGGCCTGGGGAACGGAGAGAAAACATCAAGACGACGCGGCTGCTGGGACAGGCAGCACTTCGGCCTAGTACTGCCACTTCAAATCTGGCCATGACGGCGTCGGGGTTGAAATAACAACAGGGAGTTGTAGAGGGGGAATCTTATGGGAGCGGGGGTTCCGCACCTTTAACTTGGACGGCTGAAAAGCATGGTGGGTCCCCTTCCACAGAGCCCGCAGCAGCACAGCGAACCCAATGGCCAGCCGGCCACCCGTCCCCAATGGGTTATTACAGTTGATCTCTGTCTCAAACGCCCGGTCTGCATGGAGGGGGAGAGGAACCACTTCAACGATTCATATCAACGTAAAATCAGCAGGAAGAAAACCAATAGCTCCTGGCGGAAGAAACCGGAACAACATGGTGCCCATGTACCAAACAACTAGCATTGATTTGAATGTAGATGTTATATGAATATTTTTATATTGGATAATGACCTGGACCCTTTCATCTGACAGAGTGAGCATACATGTAGGTTCTCTGTCACATCCTGTAACCCAATTAAACCTTCTGTGAAGGCAACAGGTTTCTTGTTGCCAGGGGTAATCGAGCACTGCGAGAAGCATATGCACATGCCGACACCATCTTGTTCCTCCATCGGTCTACAGCCACAAATGCTAGTTCCATTTGCACATGCCTGGAGACATTCCATAAAGAGATTCACTTAAATGATTGATGGACCAGAAGGGGGAGAAGATCAGAAGAACACTGACCATGAAAATAGTCCCTGAGTTCTCGGGTGTTGGACAAAGACTGAATGACGCTGTTCATGAAGCAGGTGTTGCCCAGGTTGACCAAGCCTGTGAAGCCTGGCAGACACACCTTCTCCTCGTCCTCCTCAACGCTGCGCTCACTGACAGCAGGAGGCGCGTGGGTCATGGGCTGGACCATGCAGGTGGGTTTGGGCTGAGGGGCAGAGATAAAATGGGATTAAATAAACCAAAAAGACATACAAATCTCCACATGCTCTGCTTTCCCTCCACAACTTCCAACCATTTTCACCTAGGGCACCCCACCACCACCCACGCCCCAAACCCCACCTCCGCCCTGTCCAACTCACCGTGACTGTGGGCTCCTGTTTGATGGGGACATGGTCTGAGACGGTGCGGGCCGACACACTGTCCAGGCCTCCGTCATCAGACCGGGGGGTTTTGGGTTTCTCCTCCCCCACCCGAGGGGACTCGTCCTTGGCAGGCAGAGTGTGCTGGCTGCTGCCCGGCTGAGTGGCCTGAGAGGATGGCCCAGAGGGCACAGCAACCTTGGCGCCCCCCACTGCACCTTAAACAGAGGAGGACGGAGGTTGTGGTCAACGACAAACAACTGTCAGGAGTGGCCGCAGGCACTTCAGATCCTTTTCAATCAGATATGCAATTCTTCACTCCAGTACAAATATTATACAGTCCTCCCAGGATTTGTTTTTAGCGATACAGGCAGACAAAAATGACTGGATTTTGCAGCACTGCTACTGAAATTCTGAGAGGCAATTTTCTGGATTTTTGTTGGTTTATTGCAAAGGTTAATTGCAAAGAAACAAAATGTATCATGGGCTCAGTTGTAGTACTATTGTTAGCATGTTTCTTTATGATGCAGCCTGCAGCATGATGCATTTCTTGCATGAGCATATGATCCACATGTCTATAGTCAAAATCAGACAGGGAGTGTTCCAGTCCACAGCATGGTATAGTGTATAGCATACCAACTTGAAAATCCCTACTAAACAGTTATGTTCGCTACGCAGCCATTCCCCACTGTTTATAGCCCATGGGGATATTGGTTGTACTCTGCTTTTACTTTCCTTGTCCTAGGGGAGCCACAGTCTCCGCAGTGAAGTTTTGTTAGCTCACAAACCTGAAGGTGTGTAGCCAATAAATCTGAGATGTTTTCAAGCTACAAAAAATTTGCCAAAAGTAGAAGTCTCGCAAAATCAGAGTTAACCAAGCGTTCTGTAATTGGAGATCACACTGCAACAGATTTACCTGCCATAGCTTAGGTCATGGTGATCTGCCACGGTGTTAGATGTTGTCTTGATACAAAGGGACTTTCTATTGTAAACTGTTTAAACTAAATTACTTTATCGGCACAACGCTGCAGTGAAAAACTCTGTACTGGCCGGTTGAAAAATTTAAGTCAGTAGTTGTGCACACAGTCCTAAGCTGGACGTCTTTGCTTGTAAATGAAGGTAATGTCAGTTGTAAACCTTCTGCTTTCTGCCATAACAGTTTTTGCCATTACATAAAATATACCAGTGGCAGAAAGAAAACCAACAGAAGTTTAGGACATAGCGATGAGCTGCAGTGTTGCATTGCCTTGGGAGAGCAGCAGACCGGACTGAGACACACATACTGGGTTACTGGATTGGTTTCAGATTCCTGACATTAGTCCACACCCACATGCCTGCCTGCCACACAAGTTAACCACTGAGTCACACAAGGCAAATATACAGTGAGGTGCAATACGTTTTTGTATTTCCTCTGTAGTCCAGGATTTTGACATTAAATCGGCACAATGAATCAGGTTAAATTGCAGACTGGGACAATTTGCCTAACAACACAGTCAAAGGTTTAGCTAGATTATTTACAGTTTATTTCAACAGCAGTAGCTAGTCTCCCCTGGGGTCCAGAGAAAACCAAAAACAGAGTGGAACGTGCAGCATATGTATAATGGTGAATGCACAGTAGAAGCCAGGCAGCAGAAAGACCTTGTGTAGCAGGTGCCTCCAGCCCCCCCCAGCGCTGACTGTGTCTCTTCTTCAGGGTGATGTCTATACGGGACGGGGTGAAGGCGTATGTAGATTGCTCAGGCTGGATCAGATTCCTGCAACGGTAGAACCCAGCTTGTGAGTCACATGATCTCAGGAGAAACTCCACACAAGCACGGCGATAAAGTTTGACTTACCGGAGCTTGACTTGCCACTTGAACACGGTATTCGCTCCACAGTCCGTATGAAGGCGCAAAAAATGTGTGTCACTGTTTGAATGAGAAGATGATTCGTTAAGTTAAGACTCCCATTAAAACATTGGGATGCAGTCAGGCAACTGAGGTAAAAGTCAGAAGGACCAAGTCACCTTGTCTTAAAGAGGAGGGTGAAGTCCTGTTCCCTGAAGATCACCTGGGCCATCTCTCTACAGATGCCCTTGATGTAGACGTTCACCACCATTAGATCGTTCCCTTTCTCGTACGAGTCGTTCTTCACAAAGGTCAGGTTCACCATTGGCTCGGGGACAGCTAAAAGACAACCGTAGCCATGTTATGGTTCAGATCGACTTAAAATCCATCCTCAACTGATCATTTCACTCACAAACCACAGCACTAGCAATGTTCAGCCTTGATCTATGCTGACAAATGAACAACGTGACAAAAAGCACATTTCTATCATATGTGGAATATCAGTGCCCTTTTTAGACGAGGATGCCCATGCACTGACCTTCCTCCTGCTTGATCTCCAGCGGGTCATCTTTAGATTTGTCCATCTTCTCCTCCTCTTTGCTGATCTTGCTGGACGACTCCTCCCGGCTGTTGAGTGTTGCTGCCACAGCCTCCCCTGGTTCTGACTGCAGGGATGGTGAAAGGGTGGCCTGGTCAGACTCTACCTGGGACCTCCTCCCTACTGTCCCAGAGTCAGTCCTCTCAGCCTCCTCTTGTCCGTCTGTTAGCTGGTTGAGGCAGCTCCCAGGACTGGGCACACTGGTGGCTGCAATGCTGTCCTCTTCTGCCCCAGCCTTGCAATCAGGCTCGGAGGTCTTTTTTCCTTCCAGCTGGAACAATAACAGAATTTACAATCAGATAATCACAATCTACCCAAATTCAGACCTTCGCATTTAAAAGTGAAAGTAAAAAATTCTGGTGTGGGTGGAGGGGGGAATTTCTCAAATTTCCATTTCATGTGTTAGTGAAAATGTCTTGCTGAAAAAATAAAAAAATAAATGGCTATCCAGCCGCTCATGCGTACCGTCACCAGTATTCGTGTTTCACTATAATTAAGTTTAAAACAGTTAGTTTCCACGGACCAGAACTCCACAAAACCACACAGCACTCAATCCTTGGTGAAATGCTAGAGTTCAGACAAACTGGGACTCACCACCGGAATGTTCCGGTCAAGCCTGTGGCCGAGGGCTGCCTCAGGTGCTGGACTCTCATGGCCGTTGCCTAGCAGCTCCGCACGACTGTCACCAGCTGCGGTGATCTGGGATTCCCAGCAGGTGGGAGTGGGGGAGTGTGGTTTCCCATTGGCTGTGGACTTTGGGTGTGTATCCCTGGGAGCTAATGAGCTGGGCTCCTTGGGGAGGAGAACTGTGCGCTTGGCACTGGGCTCCCGGGGAAGCGCTCCTTTACTGACAGGCTTGGTCAGGCCTTCTACTGCAGCCCTCACCGCAGACTCTGGCCTGGCCGCTGCTGCTGCTGGTGGGAGTTTGTTCTTCAGGGTGCGTTTTACGCCGCGCTCCCCTTTGCCACGCCTCTGTTCGCTCTGTGCTGGTGGAGATGGAGCAGGTGTCTGGGTGGGCACCTTGGACCCGTCTGCCGTCACAGGGACCGATGTCTCCGGCTTTACCACAGGCAGGCGCTCTTTAACGTTCTTGGACTGCACGTGTACGGGCTCCTTTTCACTTTTAGTTCGCTACAGGCAGACCAGACAAAATGTTGGACGGTAAATAACTTCCTTGACAGAACCATAGGCTAAATGACAGGAAGGGGGGGAGAAGGCAGACTCACCATAGGCTAAATGACAGGAAGGGGGGGAGAAGGCAGACTCGCCATAGGCTAAATGACAGGAAGGGGGGGAGAAGGCAGACTCACCATAGGCTAAATGACAGGAAGGGGGGGAGAAGGCAGACTCACCATAAGAGAAGGCCAGGAGTGAAAGGGGATCTTTTTGTGCATGACCAAATGCAGGAAGCCGCCCTTCTCTTTGTACTGCACTTTGCTGCAGGAGCCCTCAATCTCCTCATGCAGGTGACAGTCCCAGTGACGGCCATCTGAAGAGACAAGAAGCATCAGGCCATGTTGCTAACGCTGCATGACCAGGATGAAACACGGATACCACAGACCAAACTCCTTTTACTGCCTCATTTAGACACCATCTCGGGAATGCGTGCACACACGCGCACACAAAAACTTGCAGGTACAGGTAGCCTGTACCAGCTCTCATACACGTATAACAATCCCATAAGTGTAAGCTGGGAAATATGCAGTTAGTTTCAGGTTGGAGGTTGTGATGTCACCTGGGAAGAAGGCCTGACAGTCTGTGTCGGAGAAGGTTGTAGAGACGTCCTCCACACTGTGCACCCCGTCTCCACAACGTAGCCTCACCGTCACCTCGTTGGCATTCTGCTTCCAGTCCACAAACACATCTACACAAAACACATGAACAGGGAATACTCTGAATACCCCAAGGAGTACCTTTACAACAGATCCGGGAACACAGGAACTCTTTGTCCTTGTTAGGCAAGTGAACAGATCAAAACACAAATCTGCCTAGAATGGTTTACAAGAGATTAACAGATGAACTGTGTTTAGGACTAAACTACATCTATTTTATTTTAAAATGACCACTACATAAATATGAACGTTTATTAATCAGATCAAAGGACAAATCAAAACAAACTGCATCACCACACAAGACAGACCAACAGACACACTTGCACACACAACACCGACTTAACGTCACTGAGCTACAAAGGCCTAGCAAGATGAATTCACTACGAAACAAAATGGTAGTGAAAATAAGACTAAAATCTTTGCGGCAACAAGAAACACAGACAGACAATGTCTATCTTGCCTACCTTTCATTGTAATGAAGCTAGAGCACGTGCCCTCAGAGTCGAGCGCCCCTACCAAGCAGCAGTCTGGGGATCTCTTCCTCCCTGTACTGCAGTGCACAGGCCATGGGGAAGGGTTCAGCGGACTACAAGCTCATGCTCACTACTGAAGTGAAATATGCCCAGCTTGTTTTCCTGTTGGGCTCTCGCACTCGTACTGTACAGAAGTATGCACTCACTTCACTGTCACACCCACAGCTGCTGAAAAGAAAAGGTCACAGGCAAGGCCAACCCCTCTCCAGCTGAGCTCCCAGTCGGCTTGTGTTCCATGTGACACCCTTTCCAGAAACCCTGCTATGCTCCACTGTGATATCATTACAGTACTAAAATGTTGAGCCAACTGCCAACCCACTGTACCAATTGGTTAGCCGTCAGTGCCTCTCACTAAATCGTTGAACGGCCTGTAACATATTATACACACAGCAGCATACACATTGGAGGTGATAGGTATTTTACTCATGTGTCCCACCACTAAAAGGACAGAGACTGGGACGGCACTTGGCGTGAATCAGCACAGCCACAACACTGAAGGGAGCAAAGGATACATTGTGGTCAATGGGACAGAAGGAAGCAAGAGGAGGTTGAGTCTGTGTGGTTAGACTCATGCTGTCCAGCCCTGTGAACTGAAAGGGCTAATGGGTTCTGGTAGGAGACAGCAGAGCGGCTCGTGACCTTGACCAAAGCCATTTCCCTGGGGCTAGCCACACGCCAGCTAGGATTACAACCCTTCAGCACTACGCAGCAAACATGATACACACCAACACCAGCTAACATAACGGCTTTCCATTGGTTTCCACAACTCTGGCTTTCTTAAGACATTTTCACTGAGTAGATGTTGATATTTAATCAACGGCCTCAACACTATGAGTGTTTTTCTTGGTGTTGAGAGAAAATACAAAAAAAAAGCAAAAAAGCAAAAGCTTTTATGCAAAGCAAATGATTAACGTGTCAACCATGTAACACACTCTTGATGGTTGCCCACTCCATAGAATATTGATGTGTTATGATCATCATTAAGATGGTGATTATGCAGCAATTTTAAAAAGTAGCAGTTTCTAAATCATATGGTACTCGAAGGGTGGACGGTTGTTGTATGTTTGAGATATTTCTAGGTCAGAGGTCTTTGTTTCACACAGTAGTTGGCCAGAAGCACTGTGGGAATGTGATTTGCACGTTAAACAACACACTAGTAGATCAGAATATGTACTGAAGGAGCCGTAAGATTTAAAAAAAAAATGGGGTCATATTTTGTTTCATCTTGCAAAGCCACCATGTTATAGCAATCACACTACCAGTCCTCCAACATGTGGTCACGGCAGCCTTGGGATCATGTCTTTCGGTGACTTTCTTATCGCGCAGTTATACTGATTTACGTACAAGGTGTCAACATTGTTTCCTAATCTAAAAGACTACAACTCTGGAGGTGTGGTGCGTTACACACTGGCCCAGTCCCCTCCTCAACCGCTCCTAATGTTCAATTTGTTTTAGTTTTAACCATCGGCAGGTAGCTTGCTGGCTAACTTTTCACAAAGGCTTCTCATCAAGACTGAAGTCACATTAATAATTCCTCAGAAGCGATCTCACATGGTGATATTGAACCATACGTGTATGTATCAGAGTAGGCTAATGAAGATGATCTGAGAGACAGTGAGAATTGCATGTATGTTTTTTTCTGCCGATATCCTGGTGAAATGCATTGAAATATGCATTTATACCCTATTTACAAAAATATGTATTTAGTGTTTATTTACTAACTGCATTTGGATCACAACAGTTTTATCAGGACCAAGACATTAAAGAAGCTAATTAATTCAATTCTGTACTTGCCTATTTCTACACAAACAGTGGATGTGCATCTTTTCAGAACTTTAGCTTAAGTAGCTACAGTAACTATTGAGTCATTCACTGAAATAACGACCGGATTGAGTGGAAAGTTGAGAAAGCGTGAATTTTCTGGTCAAAACTAAATAATTGGAAAAGGTTATTTCTACTGGTAAATGTGTGTTAAAGTTCAAATTTTTGCCATAGCAGAACAACCACTAAGGTATAGCCTACTAGGAATGTACATAACATCACTGTTTAAAGTACACTTATTATATGCAATCTGCTAGGCAAATGGTGAAGGATGAATTTGCTTTTCAAAAGAATTTTATCATTGGAAAAAGTTATTTCTATTGGTAAATGTGTGTTAATGTTATTGTTTGTTGGCATGGTACAATTGGGATCAACATGAACATGCTGTTTAACAATGAGATCTGTTGTAGTTACTAATGGGTGCAGAGCGTACCGGCATCAGGCAAACAAAACGCAAAAGAGCACTTTTCTTTGTTTGCTTTGTAAATAGTACATACAGGCACAGAACACCACATGGATATGTCCAACACTTGGTGTTCCAAAAATAACTTTTTCATCTTCTGAATATTATCATATTCTCTGGTAGGCATTGACATAGCAAACATGGACAAGCGGTGTCCATGTTCGCTATGTACAGTACAGGCCAAAAGTTTGGACACACCTTCTCATTCAATGCGTTTCCTTTATTTTCATGACTATTTACATTGTAGATACTCACTGAAGGCATCAAAACTATGAATGAACACGTGGAATTATGTACTTAACTAAAAAAGTGTGAAATAACTGAAAACATGTCTTATATTCTAGTTTCTTCAAAGTAGCCACCCTTTGCTCTGATTACTGCTTTGCACACTCTTGGCATTCTCTTGATGAGCTTCAAGAGGTAGTCACCTGAAATGGTTTTCCAACAGTCTTGAAGGAGTTCCCAGAGATGCTTAGCACTTGTTGGCCCTTTTGCCTTCACT
>JACXGI010017697.1:0-14142 GCA_016801175.1 Esox masquinongy
CTACTCTTGACTATATTTTTATCTACCACAGTTGTGAAAAAATGCTCTTTTCATAATGTGAAAAGAATTGCACTGCTAGCTTTAACAGTTGGTTTTACCCCCTTTGTCTAAAATAACTCTATGTAGCTGTTTCTTATGACTACAGCTCCGGAAAAAATTAAGAAACCACTGCACCTTTTTCTTTCCTTTCCAAAAAAGTTGAAAAGGAAAGTTTTGAGTGAGGACCAGAAGCGTTCAATTTGCAGTGGTCTCTTAATTTTAACCCTTCTGTTCCTCACTCAAAACGTTCCTTTTCGAATTTTTTGGAAAGGAAAGAAAAAGGTACAGTGGTCTCTTAATTCTTTCCGGAGCTGTATTTATTGAGCTCTTACATCACCTGGGAGGAATTTTTGCCCACTGTTTTTCACAGCACTGCGTCAACTGTGTCATGTTCCGGGATTTTCTTCCATGTATGGTCCAATTCAACTCCCCCGGCAGGATTGAGATCTGGGCTTTCACTCTGACATTCCATCTTCTGTTTCTTTTTATTTTATTTTAAAAATGTTTTTGGTGATTGTCTTGTTGTAAGACCTGTGTTTGGTTCAATTGCAGCTTTTTGACAGATGGCCTCACATTTTCCTCAACAACTTTCTTGTACAGTTTGGAATTCATGGTTAACTTGATGGCAAGTTGGCCAGGACCTAAAGCAGCCAAGCATCCTCAAACCAAATTTGCAACTGCCTCCATACTTTATGGTTGGTATGACGTTCTTCTGTTCAAAGGCAGTGTCTGGCATTAGGGCCAAACATCCCCACCTGACTCATCTGTCCAGAGCGCATTATTCCAGTAGTTCTGGTCCCAGGTGTTGTCTGGCAAACATCAGTTTTCTTGATATGATTTTCTGAGTGCTGAAGCTTCTTCCTTCCTGACCCCAACATTTGTACTGTCTGTCTTTCTGATAGTTGACTCATGCACTTAAACATTGGTTGTGGTGTGAGAGGCCTGTAGATCCCTTGATGTTACCGTTCTTAGAGACTTCTGTGAGCATCATTCGGTTAGCTCTAGGGATGAATGTTGTGGGACGTCCGGTCCTATGTATTTTCTCCATTTGTAGATGAGCAGTCGGGCTGTGGGGTGATGTACTTTGAATTGTTCGCAAATGGCGTTGGTACCCTTACCAGGCTCATGAGCATCAATGATTTTTCTTCTGAAGGCCTTGGATTGGTCTGTTGATATTGGCATGATGTGTTACCACACACCCATATTGTTAAGACCAAACCAGACCAAGTTTCTAAACTTTTCCTAAGCTGTTCTGGTGTCCCTCATTCTAATTTTAGCCATTTTGTAATAGTACACCCCTACCTTTAACAACTTTTTCTAGATAAGGAAATTGCATTTCTGATTCAGTTGTATAAATGGCTTCAAAGTCAAAGATTTTTTGTGTGGTTTGTTAGCTTGGGTTACCTTAATCAATTAATGTGGTAGGAATTTTACTCACATATCTATGTGTCCAAATATGGAAAAGAAAAGACAGCTTTCCAAGGGGTTGTACTTACTTTTTCACATGACTGTTTATTCCACTCCAATTCTACTCCAGCTACCTCCGCTGTTCGATGGATGTTTCTTCTACTTCCATGGTTCCTTCAGGAAGCACGCGAAAGATGAGCTTCTCCGGATGGTGAGAGAGGCGGGGGGCCTTGTTCTGACTCGAAAGCCCAAACCGGACAGCGATGTGACTCAGACTCTGTCTGCTGCCGCCTACCATGCTTCTCCAGGCTCAGACCAAGCCCTTTGTACCCAGTACATCATCTATGACCCCCAGGGACCCTACCGGCCCCCCAGGTTGAGGTTAGGAAAGGTGTGGTCTGCCCCATCTACATGGGTTGTGAGTTGTATATTAGCCTTTCAATTGCTTCCAGTGCCTGAGCCGGAACCATAGATACGCCCACCTAGGTCATTTTCAACAGGCTCCAGAATAAAATGAGACGGAGGTCGTGTCTGAAAGCTTGTTTTCTGTTGCAAAATGTTTTCTTTTGTGCCTGTATGGAGAATGGCCTTGTCTCCCTTGCTTGGTAAAGTACAGACATCAAGGTCTCCTCAAAACAGCCAGTCTGTCAGTTGTGATGTCATAGATAACCTAGATAAGGTAGTGTTAGATGCAGTCACGCTACCATGAATGTGACTAAATATATCCTTTTATCAGTCGCCAGCCCTGATTTGTTGTTTTTGAAGTTATGTATGTGTTGTTCAGAATACTTTAAGTTGTATGTGTTTCTTTGTGTTTTCATCCACACTCAATGACTGTTTTAAGAAACCTTTTTGCAATTTTCTGTGTTTTTGAATGAAGCACCGGAAAAGTCACTTCTTTCAAGACCCTTTATTTTAACTGAAAAGACTGTACCCATTTTCAGTTTTTGATGACTTTTTCAATTTTCTTCAAACAAAAACAATGAAACTGTCTTTGAATGCAGCATATTAATAATACTAACATCACCCTCTGCTGCTGCACATGTTTGTGCTTTTGAGATTGTATGCTTAAAAATAAACCATTGGTTCCCCAGCGTGGTCCAGCATTGCTGCTGCCTCTAGTGCACATGTACTGCTGCAGCCTGGGTTTAATCTGACCTATTGCTCTTTCAGCTAAAACTTCTGTCTTTCACTATTTCCCTGTCTAATAAAGCAAAGCATTACATGTTTTAAAAAGATATCTTGGAAAATGAACCATTGTCATGGCGACAAACGTCAGCCTAATTTATCTTATCTTTATATACACCTAATACACACTGCCTCCTTTTCCTCGTCTTCCACACGTATTCTCCGATTTTAAAGGGCTCATTCTATCCTAATTAGGAGTGTCAGCCCTTTAAAACTAAGAGTAATGGGGGCTTAAAAAGATCAATTCAAAAACGAGATGAAGGGTACGGTAGAGAAATGGTGGGGAATTAATTGTCTAGTCACCAAGTTGGCACTTTCAGTGGAAACAAAACAAACCAGGTATTTTCCTTGAGTCTCTGGCTGCAAAAACACATTACCCACCAGCCTAGAGTGTATCCCACTTGATTTACTAACCTGGGTTCAAAAGCATTGCAATTACTTTGCATTTGATAAAGACTTAAAGGATGCAATAAAACCGTCCCAAAAGGGGAAACCCTGCCTATTCAATGCTCAAGGTAAGTTTGGTTCAATGGGATGTCCCTAATTTGCTCCCTTGTGGAGTTACAGCAACGCATTCAAACCAAGTGCTTTTTGTTGAGCAACTTACAATAGCTGTGAAAACTATTTTGAGACCTTTCATCATGTAATTAAGACATTTAGATGACACAACATTGTAGGATTTTGCTTCCCTGTCTGCTGTCTTGTTTCTTTGTGCCAACAATGGAGGGGGATGGGGTGAAACACTATCATTCCACTACTACTGTAGGTATATCATGGGCATTTTCATATAATAAAAAGTTGAAATTATAATTATACATGTTTACATTTTCCTTCAAATGGAAACATATGAAAGGTTTCAAATAGTCATTGAACCCAGGTGTGCTGCTGCATTATATGGTGCTGAGCTCCAATTGTCCTGTATAGCATTTAGCAGGCGTCTGTATCCGAAATGGGACACTTGTGCCTTTTGGAACGCAGCCGTCCTTTTTTGGCCCTCTTCCAGGAGGCCTCTCAGTAGGATTACTGAGGGATAGGCATAATTGCTATTGATTACTGCGTGCCGCATTAAATTGCTTCCTTCTTCCTCTCCATGCGGGAAGTGGAGGGGGGGCAATTAGTGGTGTGGACAGAGAGAACCTCAGCTTAGCCTGGTAATGAATAAAAATGTGGACTATAGCCTGTGTTTAAGCAGAGGTTGTGTTTTTCATGGTACCGCAATTCCATGAGCCTCAGGCATTATAGATCCCGGTGAAGTATTGTACATGTTTGGAGAATCTGCATTGTGCTCACTCAACTCATCTGTTGTCGGTGATTTCTCACATGTAAGAATCTTTGTAGGAATAAGAGGTGAGGATTCATATTTCTGTTTGGACAGTAGACGTGTCAATGAAAGAAAGGAATCAAGACACACAACGTTGCTGTATAGTAACACTTATTCTTCAGTCTATTTAACAAAATAGTTTTTGTCTCCATAAATAATACTTTTTTTCCCCCGTCTGCCTCGGATTTCCAGAATACACATATGTTTTCAAGGTATTTACAAGTTACTTTACACCATGAGGGACACAAGGGGTTGTTTCATTTAATTTGGAATACAAATCTAGTGTGTGGTTAGATGTACCCACTATGTCATAAAAGCTGTTCTGCAGTGGGGAGTGTTGTCTCATCCAACCAAATCCTCTATTTGCTAATATTTTCTGTTTCTAATTCAATGTGGTATGAGTGTTTTCTGTAGAAGTTCATATTTGTGTCATCTTTAGGACTAACCCCTTGTGCCCATATAATAACACAGTTTGATTGTTTAATAACAGTGTTTTCTCTTCGTATTAGATAGTACTCTCAGTTGGTTTTTCAGGCACACTTTATGTAACAGAAAAAAAGAAAAAGCTGTAGAACAATCTTTCATAGCTTCCAGATACAGTAAATCGGTGTCTTGTGAAAAGAGCAATGGTAAGATACACCTTCCCAGCCGGGTGATGGGCAGCGGATGAGCAGTGTCTGGAGTGGGTTGTTAGGTGTGTTAGTGAGCGTGGCTGGTAGGATAGACTTTCAGGGCCAGGCACACAAAAGACCAGACTATTACAGGATGAAGAGAAAATGAACAGGTCGGCTCGGCTCCCTCAAATTTCAAAATAAATACATAAAGAACTCTTGCTCTAATTCAAAACTCCAGCTGGGGTTTTAGTATTGGGTACAAAATCTACCACACACTGCTATAATTTGTCTGAAGAGTTTGAGAGTACCTTGTAAGCTCCATGTAGAATCATGTTTTGGGTGGGAACAGGGTGGTCAAAACATTTTAAGACCACTCTCTTAGCCTTTGCACTTATTGGCTTCTGTTTTTATTAACAATGAGATCTTCCTTCATTGCGCCACTGTTCACGAAACCGAGGTTGTGATTATCATTCAAGAGAATGTATAACAATAAAAGGTTATCAACAGGAGAGGGGTTATTTTAACATGATCCGTGACCGGAGGGTGTGCACTGCTTTAGCCCGAGGGAGATAAGTTGTCTTTCAACAACCTGGACATCCATGACCTTTTCAGGGATCCCTATCTCCACAGACAGGTATACAGTATACATTTGCATGTGCATGATTATATGCACTATGTCTCTGTCCGTCCCTCTGTACATTGAACCCAACTGGCTGCAAAATATTTGTTCAAATGTGTCCTTGCTAGCCCTTGGCCATATCCTGTACAGTAGTGGAAACTAGTAGGGACTCTAGGCTTGCTATACTGTATGTAAAGGATACGAATTATTCACTATCTCTTGGGTATTCATGTATTGTACAGTACTGTCCAAAAGTCTTAGGCACCTGAAAGTCAAACAAGTCGTTTATTTGGAAATAAAAATATGATATTAATGTATTTATATATCTATACATATATATATATATATTATTAAAACACTGCCCAAATAAATGGCCTTAGCTTGATTTTCAAGTGCCTTTGATTTTGGCACCGTACTGTATGTTAAACAGAAGCGAGGCACACAATGGACGTTGCTCTAGAGTTTTCAGTTAATTTGTTTGCAGTTGCGGCTGTGGTTGGTCATTTAAAGGCAGTACATGCTGGTTAGTGAAGCAACAACGGTGGTGGCTATGTTTCTGAATCACTTTTCTCTTGCCCTCTGTTGTTTCGGTAACTCCTTTCTTTTTCCAAGGTTCTGTCCCTCTTTCTTTGTCTTATTTTTGAAAGTTTCACACACCACGGCAGCGAAGGATAATCTACCGTTTATTCAGTCACATAAATCAATGACACTGAAGTGTAAATACCTGATATTCGGACAGATATTTAGATGACAGACCTAATTAAAGAGTGTGAGTGATAACTACGTGGAAAGGTGTCATTGTATTAGACTCAGTGTATGGACCTGTGAAGTCGATGTGCATAATACAAAATGTGCGTATATTCCGGGTTGATAAATGACGTCTCTTCAATTTGTGAATGACTCATTCCTCACGAGACAAGGTAATTACAAAAATGACCTGAGCAACTCTGACTATAATGATGCACACCAGAATTGAATTCCCCTTCCCTCATTCGTTCATCTACTGAATTCCCCATAATTCAATAATAATAAGACTGCAGGCAGCTGAGTAGAAAATAATGAGGTAAACTACAGTACAGTGGCTGCAGTGCAGACAAAGATGGGTTTGGGAGGAGAGGCTTGTTAATGTATATTTGGGGTTATGTCCCAAATGGGACCCTATTCCCTACAGTGCACCGTTTTTTCCCCTCGGGCATTGGTCAAACACAGTGCACTACACGGGAAATGACAGTGTCATTTGGGACACAGGCTGGTATTCTATTCCTCCACCTCTTTAGTCAGGGCCCAGGGGTCTCACTCCTGTGTTCATTTCTGTCTCATTACCGAAAGCTGGAAGCCGTTATTAAGTAGTTCATCCATCACACAGGAGGAATATGTTCTAAAAGGTTAACAGGAAGGGATTCTCACCTAAAAAAAAAAAAAAAAGTATCAGTGATAAATTGCAGAGGCTTAGTAGGAAATTCACAGTTGAATTAACGACCAGTATTTATCATCTCAGAAAGAAGAGCCTAGAGTGTGGGTAGTGCACAGTACACCGGTCGTGTGGAGCTGGTTGGAGCTGTGACACTTAAACATATTAGAATCAATGCATTAGCAAGGCATTGCATTAGCTAAAGCTAAATAGCCCTGGCCATATGCTGGGCTGCCATAGTGGACCTATTCTGATCTATATAGGAAGTTATAAAACAGAATATCTAGGGTGTAATCTATGGAGAGGAGCTTTGTATCTCAACGAGAGCCTTATTGGCTTAAGTGCTTTTTCTTGAGCTACAGTGGATCAACATTTGTAAGCTGAGAATATATTACTGGGCAAACTGTGTGTATGGGCAAACTGTGTTTATGAGTGTATAGACGATGAAAGGGTATGAGCGTAAGAGTGTGAATGCACATGCATACGTGTTTATGTGTGTCTCTGTGTGATCCTTTGCTTTGAAGCACCAACACATGCAGATTTTCTCTTTGTCTCTCTCTGAGTTCTTGCCGAGTTTTCTTGGCTGTTGCTGGCCCGGGCATATGATTTACCACAGAATAGTGCTTGATTAAGGGAAATTAAAGCAGGCCGCTGCTTGACTTGGTAATTGCTTGGATAACAAGTTCAAGCTGTTCGCTCTGAGGAATATTTTTTGTTGGTTTGGGCCATGGGGGAAAACAATAAACGCAATTAAGCCAAGAAGAATGGCCGATGTAGTGCATTAATGCTGTGTGGGTTTACCCCGTTATAGTTTATCCTGGTTTCTAACTTATGACCTTATTTCAACTCCCGAAAAAAAATGCAATGTTTGTTAATTTTCTACTTTTTTGATTAACTTATGAGTTAATAATGTATTATTCATTTGATATATGGGATGAAAATGGCCTCCGATAGCATCTCAAGGACAGTCAAAAAAAGTGATGTAGTAAAAATAGTAACTGAGTGGATCTGTTTTTGCCATGCAGCTTTTGCCAGCCCAAATGGGGTTGACTAATGGCACATCAGGATGCTGATGTTGTTTGTCAATATTTCATTTCAGTGATCCTGTCACCAAGAGTGAGTGAACTCACTGGGAATGAGTTCAATGACTAACACAGAGATCATAAAAGCTGAGTGTTACACTGAAGTGATCATTGTTCATGTAATAGCGGAGTAATATTTTCGATTTAAACCCCAGCTGACTTTTGTTTAAAGTGCAGTGAATTGTGTGCTTACAGTTCATCTGGTTCTTGTGTCCTGTTCAACCCTCTAGATCTCAAAACACATGAGTGAGCAGCAGATACGACAGGCATTTGTAACAGTGTCAATGGTTAGGAGGAAATGAGTTAATGAAATATATAATCGTGTTGCTAAGCAGCATAAGCAAGAAGTACTCATGAGAAAATATATATAGTCAGACAGTCAAAACAGGAAAAAACAGTCTCAAGAAAAGTTCCTCCTCCTGCTCTCTCTCACTCTCTCCGCACCTACATGGTCAAAGTTGTGGTTCTGGTGCGGTGTAGGTACTAGGTATGAGACCTTTTCATCGCAGCTAGTTATGCCGTCTCCTAGCCAGTGTCGCCAAGAAATTGTGCTCCAGTCCTGTCCATCATACCAATCACACGAGATGAGCATTTTGTTTGTTTGTCACGGCTGCGGCAGCATTCAGGACCACTCCCAGGCTGCACATCACCAACACCGTCCCCCGCCAGGGTTACTATGACAACGTCTGGCCATTGAGGCACTCTCTGCGCAGGCACTGAGCGGGCTTCCACCAGTCCCCGTTGTGACAGCGGCAGATGGTGCAGTCGTCCACCTTCACTTCAATGCCGGCTGGGATGATCGTTGTTCCGGCAAAGCAGTTTGGACCTACCACATGGGAGGAGAGGAAGGGAGAACAGAGGGATGAAGAATGGAAGAGAGAGAGGAGGACAAATCAGTGCAGCGGAGGTTCTCTCTGGAGGTTCTATTCTATTCGTGGAGTGATGCGGAGAACCTGCCTCGGTGGTTTTGAAGTCAAAACAGACACACGGATCCTTTCACGGGCATGCACTGATGGGCTTGTTTTAGCAACACTAAAGCGTTTTTGTTCATCTGGTTTTCCCTCGACGTCGAACACTTTGCATCCTAATGCTCTGCGAGCAGACAGGACAGGAGAGGAGGCTGGCAGCCTCTGCATGTGTTAGGGTGGCAGCACAGAGAGGGTTGTGTAGACACATGTATTGTACATACGTGGACATAGGCGTGCACAAATGCACATTTGCGCATATATTACATGTCCACACGAGAAAGGTGCCCAGGAGGGAGATGCCGTAAATCACTCCAAGGCTGCATGGAAAGGCCTCACCCCCTGTGGAGAGTCAGTCTAAGAGGAAGTTACAGTCTGCGTTTTTAGCCCACAGCTCTACTTAGAAATAACTGTTCTAATACAAATCTCGTAGTCTGCCTTGAAACGCCTCCTCAGCCGTTTTAGAAAGTTTGCTTCAAACTCAAGTTCCTTTATGCCATGTTTATACTATGCCCTTGTAACAGACTTAACGAGTCACAAGTTTTCGTTCTAGCCAAGCAGACTTCCCAGACAGAGCTCTCCATCACAACAGACTACCACACCATACCAACATCGTAATACACCAGCAAATTATTGGTGGAGACATGGGCTAATGGACGTTTCCAATGTATTTGGGACACTGGTCATTTTCTTTGAAATTAGTAAATGGAAGGACACAATGGCACACTTTTGGATGGAATAACGAGTTCACGAAAACAAGAGGGATAAATTAGGACCCAGTCAATTAATCGTAAATTCCACTACCCTTGCAATGTCATACATAGTAATTCTACACAACCACCAAAGTTCCGGTGTCCTGGTATTGTACTGACAACCTTCAAGTGAAGCACACACTTTCTTTCTCTTGCTACAGTATTCTACAGTTGCCTGGAATTCTCTCTTCAGTTTTTTATTTTATTAAAACTAAGCAATCATTGGCTCAGTTGGTGTGACGGTGACTTTTAAACTGTCTAACAGAGATCTATAAAACCGTCTGGATTTAGGTCAGGGTCGACCTTTCAGTCTAAACCTATTCAAAGTATTGTTTATTACAGAACACTTACACCTACTCTCAGGGAAATAGCTTCACTGATTGATCAGCAAGTTTACAATGACCTTGTCTTTATCCAAAAGGACCAACAACAACAACTACAGCTTATTCCGTACATTGAAGTGTTTCATCAGTTCATTTTGGCTACACCCCTGACTGTTTCAGTTTGATCCATACAGGCTAATATTTTGAACCAGGAGAAATGGAAACACTTTACACATAGGTTATACAATGTAAGGAAGCTTATGGTAAGGTTATACTAATATGATGAATTACAAGAAATCATACAAATGTGTCTTAATTTGACCCAGTTTCACACAGCAAGTAAATAATACTGCAGTAATAGGACATGTGAATAATTTGGATTACAATTGATGGCCATTTAGATTTTTGTAACACTATTTGGATAGTCAATCTGTAGATGCTTTACAGACTGTCAATATATTTTCAATTATTTATCTACTAACACTTACCTTAACCTTAAATCTCCTCATATCCCTAAACTTAACCCTTTCTCTAACCATAACTCTAATTTTTATGGTAAATCTAAACCTTACCTTAATCTTAGCAAGCATTTACTTTCAATTAACTATCTGCTATCACTAACCCTAACCTTAATCCTTACCCTAATTCTAATTGTAAATTGTAAAACAAGCATTTACTTTCAACTATCTACTAACACTAACTCTCATCCCTAACACTTACCCTAATACTTCTTTTGAACCTAGCCCTAGCAAGCATTCAGTTTATTTTTGATTGATATGTGCGTTTATGAATATCTGTAAGAGCATCTACAGATGCTAATTTTGACTATCCAAATAAAGTCTAACCATTAATTTTTTGTAGGGTTATATATATGTATTTTGTTATGTAAAATATGTTCTGAAATTTCATTTAAATTACAACATTTAGAAGCCTTTTAAAACCTTGAATACACTGCAAGATGAGATAAAATAATGTGTGATATGAATCAACACATCAAAATATTCAGTCACACTTCAGTGTTTATTGAAGCTCTGATTTTTAGACAATCTCTTGTCTCAAGGTAAGTCAGTAAACAGCCGTTTTATAATCTCTAGTACAAAATTGTATTCTTCTTCCTTGGGGTATAACAGTGGTTTTGCGCATTGTCTCATGGGCAAGACTGTGGACCTCAAAATATAGTCTGTCGAGAAAGACTACCCTTACAAGAAATGACCATGGTACTTTTATAACATGGAATTAATATGGTATTAGCACATATACCATAGTATAATGTGAATCATACAAGTCTACCATTGTTTTCAAATATAATGGGACTACCATAGTTATCATACCATAGAATATTGCCTATAACTGTCTATTATTTTTTAATTAATTAATCTGCGAGAGTTGATTTGAAAGAAAACTTTGAATTAACCCTGTAAAGGAAATGTTCTTTAACTTAATATATTAATATAATAGTTAAATCCACCTTTTTTCACTGAGATTAAAATGTAATACTTGTGTTTGCGACAACGCTGAGTCCTCCTTCTTCAATCCAAGTATTTAATGACAGTCATACATTCCTGACACTACATGGCCCCCACATAGTCTTATCGACTCAATCATGTGAAAAGGGTTTTGTGTTCTTGAATAATACCGATCTATGTACACAGACCATGTCCAGCATGGCATTCCTGGGTCTCAGCAATAAATAGTGAGTTTTCCTCACCAACTAAACACAAGACAGGCATATGGTTGTATTAAACCTGCTAAATGGAAAACATTAAACGTAAACAATGAAAAAATGCCTTATCCACTGTCCACATTTTGTAACAGTTAGACACAACCTCTATTCATTACTCCATTTGAGAGTTAGTTTTTATAGAATATTCACCACCAAATGTACGTTTTAAATGTATTTAGGACCATTTGGTTGTTGATCACCCATGTTAAGAGTCTAAGACTGGGGAACTGACTTATAGTTCCCCCCTCTAACTTGGCTGGCACAGGTTATAATAGTGTATTTTCAAATATTCATGTATGATCAAGATCCTGGAGCATTTACTACTCGGTTCCACAAAAAGAAACCTGGCTGAAACTAATACTGGAGCTGCGTGACTAGGAAGTCTAAAATCCTGGACCAGAGTACCATATTACAGTGCATTAACTACTTCTAATACATCTTATTGTGTAGGGCACTGGTCAAAATGTGTGCACTTCATACAGAATACAGTAGGTGTTAATTCAAATGCAACCACAAGCAAAGGTGGGCATTATTAAAATATGATTTAAAATATTACTTCAATAACTTTTTTAGTGTTGTGATTTGTATTTCCCCTGACCTGTACTACAATCCAATATTATACAATATTTTAAAAATACACATTTCTCTAAAGTTTTGATAGACAGTAATACTACACAGGACATTGAAACATTCTGATGTTAGACTTCAAGGAGCAGTGTGTCAGATCCTGGCTTTAATGTTAGCAAGACTGAATTTAAACGATTACGTGACTTGTTTCCTCCTCCTCCCTTACCAAATGAGATCGGAATAGTATTAGTTAGTCCATGGTGGTTTAGGGTGGGGGGATAGTACTGAGAGCATCTAAAGCGTGTATGAGGAGACTACATGTCAATACAAACTAAATGACAGACTGGCAAGAATGATTAAATAGGGAATATCTGAGGTACTCTTAACAATTTTGAAGTATAAATTTTTTAGTTAAATTTTTTATTTAAGCACAAATATTTTAACTTATTAGGGATACTCCCCCTCTGATGTTGCAGGCAGGCCTGCTAAAAGGGGATATCACTTACCTCTTTATAAAATTTAGCAACAAATCTGACATTATTCATGATTTCATCCCCAGGCCTCTAGTTGACCGTATCTTACATTATCTTGAATTGGTTGTCGACGGTGTGTGTTTTGGTCTTTATCTCTGATGTTTACACGGCAATGGCTAATCAAGCCATTGAGTGACTTAAGGTTTTTCAAGACACAATTAGACACCACAATTATTATATTTTAAGTAAGTATCCATAACTTACTTAAAATATAATATAACATATTTATAGTAAGTTAAAATATTTGTGCTTATATTAATGCTAGCAGTACAGTACATATGCCCCCTTTAAGTAAAAAAAGGTATTCAGTTGGCATTCAAGTTGTTGAACATTGCAGGGTAAATGACATGAATGGGGTCACCATGATTCCTTATTCTACATGTACTATATTTAATTTTGGCCAACTTGAAATGTCTTTTCTGTATTTTGTAATTTACAGTTTTTCTCAATAATTTTGGCTCATTTCTCGAATGAGAATAATTTTTTTCAAAACAATAAGTTCAAGTCTCTGAACAATTAGTTTCTTGCTCACACCTGATTAGAATTTCTCATTCATTTAAAAAGGGCTAGGGTTTTAAAGTCCACCTGTCACTACCTTGACATTTTGGCTTCTAAAATGGTCATCCTTTATAGTAGAAGGAAGTGCTTTGTGTTCTGGGATTCTGCAGACCCTCAGCTACACGGAGGATGTATTGAAAACAATTTTTTTGAGACACTTACATGAGTAATAATGTGAAATAGTCAGAAAAATGTAAAATCGCATGAGCACATATTTTGGTTATAAATTGAAATAAAATAGTAAAATATAATAGGTAGCCTGTTTTATTTTACATTTGTATACCCCCAGGGGTTCAGAATAAGTACAAGTTGAATGGTTTTGAATGTATAAAATAATAAAATGAACCCGGCAACTTTTTTTTTTTAATCTTGTCCACATCAATTTTTTTCTCAAACATTCTGAAAATCATTGAAAATGCCCATATGGGGTCATTGAACTTATTCTGTCATATTGTACCTCCAAAAGCCACCACTAGATGGCAGTCCCTTCCTTTTTGAACTCTGAGGATTTCTAAAATTTTTTATGGGGTGTCTTGAATAGGGGGTGCCTTTATTTCCTTTGGAATTCCCTACATGTGCCATATCTGAAAGAGGTGGAGATTAGAACAGGGATGTGTCCAGTCTTCCTTTGGATGGTTATATTCACAGTGACACTACACAACACAGCATAGGCGCACATTTGACCACTGGCTACCATACCGTTATATCAAGTTATCATATATAGCTAGTAATTCCACTAAAACAATGCAAAATAATAATAGACATTATCATAGAATAGCATTTAGGCTACACTTACCCTATTTTACATATAAGTCGATTCCGTCATGATACTTTTCATCGCCTGAATGTTCAGACCCATTTTCATCGTCTGAATGTTCAGACCCATTTTCACTATCCTCGCTCTCCATATTCATTTATTCCACTTCTTTCGCCGTTTGGCCATTTCATTTTTCTCAAAACAATTGCTTGTAGCAACTGAATGCGTCTTCAATGCAATCCAGGTGCATAAAGACTATATTGGCACGCGCCTCTCCCCCTGG
>JACXGI010017698.1:0-14141 GCA_016801175.1 Esox masquinongy
TTTGACCTAACCCCTCTCATCCCACAGAATCACCTGCTCTACCCCTCCCTCTCTAACCGGACATGTATCCCCCGGAAAAACAAATGCAACCATCCGGTCATAAATCAAAAAATCATTTTCATATTCTTACACATATGCAGCTGTCAAAAGGTCAAAGGTCAAAGCAATAAATCAATTCTGAAAACCGACGAATCCTATCATCTTCTCAGGTACTCAGCTGACTACTTTTTATTGCCAAATAAAGTTACTGAGTTTAGACCTGACCAATTGAAGCAACCCCCGATCATGACACTGCCTCCAGAGGCTTGTACAGTGGGCACTATGCATGATGGGTTTATTTCTTCATACGCTTCCCTTACCCTGACACACCCATTTCTCTGGAATAGGCTAAGTCTGGACCCATTAGACCACATGACCTTTCTCCATTGCTCCAGAATCTAATTTTTATGGTTCAAAGTTGAAGGTTCACCACTTTTCTTCCAGGTTTTAATAATGCATTTGACAGTTCTCAACCCAATTCCAGTAATTTCAGCAATCTCCCTAGTTGTTTTCTTTGCTTGATGCAGGCCAATAATTTAATCCTTCTGAAACACAGTAACATCTTTTCCACCACCACGGGATACACCGACATGTTTAAGAAATGAGAAGCTACTCACTGCATAAGTTAGGGTAAAAATAATGGTAACCAGCTGAAACATAGCTTGAAATAGAGAAAGTACCAGCATACCTTGAATAGGGTGCAATGACATCAAAAGTGGAGATATATGCATCTGATATTATTGCATTCCAAGGATAAGGAGCTGATGACACGGCTGCACATAACAAAATCGATAGGCTACAGATTGTTTCCCGGGGCTGTGCTAATGGTCCGTTACTATTGAAGTAACTGTTTGAGAAGGATAACTTCTTGTTCGTTCCCTTACTAAATAATTTTTAAACAACATTTTGCCTACAGTATGTTTAAATTAGTAAATTTACTTGCTTGGGATTCAATTAAATTTAATGGAAAAAAGACGTATCAAATTGCAAATAACATTTTAAGTGCTCAGCATTTAACTAGCATATACATTGTGTATGTTTGCTATAAAAACTAAAATATAAAATTGACTTGAAATTAAATAATAACATTATGCAAAATGTCTGTCTATAGTAACTTGGAATTCCTATTTAGATAATTTTGCTACTTTTTATCCCAGACGAAGCACGCGGTGCCAAAGATAATGGGTCTTTGCTTTCTTGCAGCAACACCATGTCATAATGGAATAACTGCATTGTGTGTACACTAGAACTACCAAGGCAGTCATTTTGACAATTTTTTTGCAAGTTAATAACTTTGTTGAAATGAAACCCATGTACATATAGGACCCTGACTTTTCATAAATGTGTTTATGTTTTATTCTAAACTTGTTTTTTCAATAAAATTGATATGGAACAATTTTTCTTGAATACTCATGTTTGTCCCATATTATTTCATGGTTGTAATTACACCAAACGGCCACTAGATGGCAGCAGAGCACTGGTAGCACAGTTTGTATTTACTGTAGTGTAATGAAAGATGTGTTTTGGATGGTTTGTGAAGGTACCGTGTTATCTGGCGTCTCAACTCAGTGGGACATCCTAATCTCACACCAATGGGCCTATTTGCATCCTAAAAGGAATGGACATGCCCAGTGGGGGTCAAGGTAGCCCATCTGCCCAGACGAACCAGGTGTGAGGATGGACAATTCAACAAAGTAGAAGTATGACATCCGTTGGATTAACTGCACTGATGTTTGGTCTTTTAACGTGTGTCCCATAAAGGGAAGAACTCTCCGAAAGGTTTCAATGCTGTACATGTTATGTATCATTTGTTACAGGTAAATGTTTACCAGATGGAGAATCCTGCAAGACCAAGTGTCTAGCTTTGGATGGTGCTAATTGAATATATGTAAAATGCGTGAATGCCAGTTTCTTTGTTTTCATTGTTTTAGCCAAGGTGAGGTGATCCTATAATAGATGCAATGGGGGAGTTTGGAATCAGCCTGTCTGGGTGTGATAAATAGTGAAGTTTGACTTAGTTCTGGAAGTCAAACTTTAACAGAAGCTCCTAGCACACCTTTTTGCTATAGTGTATAATTAGTAGAGCGCTAGTTGGGTGGACGTTGAATCGTGTTGGTATGTAACCATATTTCGTATTGTAACTTTATTACATCATTGGAATAAATTGTGTTACTTTGGAATATAGATTACTACGGCATTCCTCGTTCATCTCCATCCTCAAGCTCATAGGGCTACTGGTAATTACACACACACACATAAGTAAGTCTAAGCGACCAGACTTGGAGTCCCTGAGTCCTGGAATTCTCAAAGCAGTTTAGTTAGAACCAGGAACATGACATTCTAGACATCCCTGGGTCGTTGGGCATAATTAACTTTCTGTTAGACCCAGGAACACACGCCATTTTACTGTATGGTTCGTGTTAAATGACCTACACTTTATGAGCGCTTATGATAACTGATATAGACACATACACATACGTAAATTGAAGTGACCAGACTGATCGTCTCTGAGTTCCCGTGTTGCTGTATCCAATTGAACATCTGTGGGGTGATCTGAAGAGGGCTGTGCACAGGAGATGTCCTCGCAATCTGACAGATTTGGAGCGCTTTTGCAAAGAAGAGTGGGCAAATATTGCCACGTCAAGATGTGCCATGCTAATAGACTCCTACCCAAAAAGACAGAGTGCTGTAATAAAATCAAAAGGTGCTTCAACAAAGTATTAGTTTAAAGGTGTGCCCACTTATGCAACCAGGTTATTGTGAGTATTTTATTTTTCCCCCTCGAAGATTTCAGTTTGTTTTTCAATTGAATTGTTCACATTATAGGTCACATTAAAAGTGGAAAAAGTTCTGACATGATTTATCTTTGTCTCATTCTTTTACATCACAAGAACCTGGCATTTTAACAGGGGTGTGTAGACTTTTTATATCCACTGTATATGATATACAGGCTGGATACTTTGCTCTGTCTAGGAGTTGGGGAAACATGTGGTTAAAAATGTGGGGACTTCAGCTATAGCTTGTCCCCCTCTCTGTCAGAACTCTTGCCAGCAAATCCTTGTTCTCCTTTTGGCCCCAGGCCCAAATACGGGCATTCTTTAGCTTATGTGTCCTATGTTCCTATGACTTGGAGCATTAAGATGAGAACCAGATGTTAGAAGAAAATGTAAGGGGCCCCTCAAAATGTGTATCTTTGTCATACCTAGGAACATGCATATGAGTGTACTTTGTCTGTGTATCACCTACAAGCTTGTAATAAACTATTAGAATTAAAGTATTGGTTTCCTGGAGTATTTATAATTGAGAAATTAGAATTAAGTGGACTCAACCCTTGAACCTGAGAAGTGTAAAAGAATTATCCGCAACATTGTGGCGAGCCAGCCAGGAGGGCAATAATCCCACGTTTTATTTGACTGACTTTGCCGACGGACGGAGAGTTTCCTGACTACCAAGCGCATAGGATAAAGGTAAATTACAGACACCTTTTTTAATAAAAGTTCTGTATTTAGAAGTCAGGTTATTCTCTGCCCGTCGACGGGGAGGATCGGACTTTACTATGTAATTAATGAAATAAAACTGTCTGATTATTACAGTTAGCTCTGCCAGGTGGATGCAGACAAAATAATAAAAATAAAAAAACAAAAGAAGAAAACTGTCAAATTGTTACAGTTAGTTCTGCCAGATTGATGCAGAAGAAATAATAATATATATATATTTTTTTAAAAGAGTAGAACTGTAGCTACATATACCACCTGTTTGTGTGTGTGTGTGTGTGTGTGCTTGATGGCCTCTTTGAGCCACTGGAGCTGTACTGTTTGTGTAATTCTTAATGGTGTCCTGTTGTGTGTTATGTCATGACTGATGTTTCTAGAATAAGGTGCACTGTTAGGATATTTTACTAATACAGAAATTCGATTAAAATGGAAATAAACAGTACCTTTGTTTGGCAAACTAAACTGCAACTATTGGCCGTTCCTTAAAAAAAAACCCAGTCCAGCCCGACTATGTGGGATTGACTGACAAAGAGAAAAAAAAATGTTTTTGGTGTGTGTGCATGGAGTGTCTGGAAATGCCGGGATTGTTTAGGGAGAATGAAAGTTGTTAATGATCATTGACACTCTAAGATTGAAAAAGATTGGAACGGATCAGCAAATCATGAATGACTTTATGTGAAATGTAACAGAATTGATAGTTATATGTTTTCAATTCTTTTGGTTAACAGCCATCTGTTTTATCATTTGGGCTATTATTTGTATGTACGTATCAAGTGTGTAATAATTATTGAATAGATTTTGCTGGTCCACTCTGGGCTGAGTGTAGAAGAGTTTAGATAATGAATCGAAGCAGGTTAGATAGAAAGTGTGGGACTGTGTTACTCCGTTTTATTGCGACTGTGTATTGTCCACGGTGTAAAGCCCTGAGGTGAAGAATAAAAATAGCTGTGACATAAGATAGGTTAAGTGGACAGGGTTGTGGACTGAGTGAGTGTGTCAGTGAACAATGCCAAGAACTCAAAGCTCCTCCCAAAACATGCCTAATATAGAAGAGAATGGGATGGCTACTGAGGACAAGACACCCCTAGAACTTTTGATGTGTAAATACCCTGCCTTTGCTAAAGATTTAAAACAGCTTAGTGAGAAGTGGGAAAAATGGACTAAAGACACCACCCACCCATGGCCATCTGCTGGCAGCTTGTCGCCACACTTGAAAACTATTCAACAGACACTAAAGGAAAGACTACAGAACAAGAAAACCAGAGACAAGACAACTACTGTTACTAGCAACGTACTCCTTCAGATATGGAAGTCAGAGAACCAGCTGTACAATTGGAGGACAAGTAAGAATGAAAATAACAAATTGAATACCTCAAAAGATGAAACCCCATCAACAGCCCCACCACACGCAACGAAGCTTACATCAGGCATTTATCCATCCCTGTCAGAATTTTACCCCACACTGTCAACAAGTGAGACTGAAGGTGCAACTGTGCATCTGGAAGGACAGATGATATTCAAGTGAAAGATGGAAGCATCCAATGAAGCTACTGGTCCAACAGCAGCTCAGATGGAGCCTACAGCCTACAGGAGAGGAGGTTTTCCAGCAGCTGCAGACCACAGCACACCAAGAGATCCATATGCAGAAGGATGCGTTACATTCCCTTCCGGTGCAGGAGCAGCACCCATCAAATGTAAGGTGTAGCCCTTATCACCTACTACCTCCCAAGAATTTACAGAAGAGGAGTATGTGGACACCCTAGAGGGAGAACAAGCGAAGAGAAAAAATATATGAAAGTGATGATGAAGCTAATGAAAGTGAAGAGACAGTGCAAGTAAGAATAGAAGGGAAAATGACTACCAAAGAAAAGAAGAGGACTAAAGTGCCCAGACAAAGCTCTCTGCCATTTATAGACCTGAATAGGAAGCAGTAATAACACAAGCAGCCATCTTAACAAACCAGCCCACCCCTCTGCACCAACAGCCACCCCAGCACTAGTGGCAGGCCAACATGATACAGCCTCAGACCTTTGCTCCAACTCCAGTCCAGATATATACTGGATATATGCCACCACCAGGGCGAAACACGTATGGTCAACAGAGAGGGGGAAATGGACGAGGAACAGCAAACAGGGGAGCCCAAGAAAACTATGCAGGACAGCCACAAAGACAGGCAGGAAGAGGCAGACCACCAAATGGACAATCCGATGTCTGTTGGAGTTGTCAGCAACCTGGACACAGATGTAGTGAATGCTCTATTAACCCATGGCAACCACCTTACCAACAACAGTACCAACCGCCACAACAGCAGGCCCCTGGTCCATACGGGCAAGGCCCCATTTGGTATCCTCCAGGAAGAGAACCTAGAGGATATTGACAAGACCCCAGAGAAAACCACAGGCAGGAACCAATCCCCACCTCAGATGAAATTATATCTAACCAGATGGTCACTTACTCAACTACCAGTCCCATTCAAGAACCAAGAATTATGCTCACCATTGGTGGAAAACAATGCAGCTGTTGACACTGGTGCTACACATTCTTATGTTAGATCAGATGGGGCACACCTGCCTGTAACAAATCATACAGTTCGGACAAAAGGTTTTACAACATGCTCGGGGATAGTACAACATGTTCCACTCACCACGCCTCAAAGCATTCAAGTTGGAAACAGCCAAATTGAAACTCCACTTCTCTACTCCCCAAGGACACCAGTCAACCTTCTTGGCAAAGACTTATTGTGCAAACTCAATGCTACTATTTCATGTACTGCAGATGGAGTGATCTGTGAATTCCCAGGGGTCCCACATCAGCTCATAATGTGTCAGCTTGATCCATCTACTAATAATGCACTAGCATACTGTTTGGCCCTCCCCAAAGAAAAATGTTCTAACTGATTTGTGGCATACCTGGCGCCAATACTGCCCTGAAATAGAGAACCTTTCAATTAATCGTAATTGGACACATAAGAATAGACTACACTGTACAATGAACTTCGATCAGTTCCAAACAGATGAAAAATTCAAGATGGACTGGTGCCAATATGTGGCTGAAAGAAAAGGGATGGAAAAAGTGTCAGCCATATATGTAAGTAAAGAAGGTGCAGTAGCTTCTGTAAATCTGTCAGAAGAAATGTTGTCATGGTACCAACTGTCAGACACAAGTGTGCCTCATATCACTCTGGCTGTGTCAGAGGATTGGGAAGCCAAGGTTGCAGAAGGAGACGTGGACGCCATCCAAAACAACCCCAGGTTTATACCATGGCCCTCACGAGTGTGATTGCATGATCCTCATGACTAAAGTGGTCCCCACAGTTGCTGAAATTATTGAGCTCTCCGTACCCTCCATAATGGTACTGACAGAGGAGCAAGAAGAAATGCTCAAGGAAGTCCCAGAGAGATTATGGGCACAAGGAGGTCATGACGTGGGCCTCATCAAATCAGTAGGAAGTGTCAAAATTGTACTTAAAGCGGGCAAAGTAGGCCCACGACAGAAGCAGTACCCACTCTCCTCAGAAGGAGATGAAGGTCTCTCGACCACAATTAAAGAACTTCTAGATGCAGAGGTCATCTATCGAACAATCAGCAGCTGTAATACCCCAGTTCTACCCGTGAGGAAGCCTGGAACAGGAAAATGGAGAATGGTCCAAGACCTGAGGCCTCTCAACAAAATCATTGTAGCTGAATATCCAGTGGTCCCTGACCCATCAACAATTCTCTCTAACATACCACCAGAATTTACTTGGTTTACGGTTATCGATCTCTGTTCAGTGTTCTTTAGCATACCATTGCATCCTGACTCTCAGTACTTGTTTGCATCCACTTACAGGGGACAACAATACACTTATAACCGCTTACCTCAAGGCTATTGTGAATCCCCTAGCATTTTCAACAGAGTGGTCAGGGCAGATCTAGATGGGCTTTATTTCCCAGGAGGGAGCACATTGATCCAGTATGTGGATGACCTTTTGTTATGCAGCACTAGCAAAGACAACTGTGCAAAAGATACTATCTATTTGCTGAAGCAATTGGCTGAGAAGGGTCACAAGGTCAGCAAATCTAAACTACAATTTGTCCAGCCCCAAGTTAAATATCTGGGACACACTCTCACATGCGGCTTAAAAGCTCTTTCAACTAATAGAGTCACAGCCATCCAAGTAGTGCCGAAACCCTGCACTGTCAACGACATGCAGTCATTCCTAGGGATGACTGGATACTGTCGCCAATGGATCTCTGACTATGCGGAAATGGAAAGACCTCTGAGGAACCTGTGCCTAGCTAAGAAAGACACTAAGTCTGTTGTTTGGACTCCAGAAACAGAACACGCATTTCTACAGATGAAAACATCACTGCAGAGCGCATCAGCATTGGGCCTACCTGATTACAATAAAGATGTCTACCTTTTCTCGGCTGAGAAAGGGGAATTTGCTAATGCTGTGCAAATCCAGATTCATGGCACTGTCCATAAGCCAATCGCATATTATAGTACTCAATTTGATGGAGTAGCAAGGGGAATGCATCCTTGCGACAGGGCCCTAGCAGCCACAGCATATGCTCTGGAGAAGTCTGTACCTCTCATTATGGGACACCCAGTCACAGTTTGTGTCCCACTCAGTTAATGCCTTCATTACTTCCAAGAACTCTCTGATAACCCCAAGAAGAATGAGCGGCTATGAAGTTCTACTCACGGCACCCAATGTTGTCATTCAAAGATGTTCGGTTGTCAACCCTGCTGAGCTACTTGCCACGGCAGACGACAGCGATGCCCATGACTGTATCGCCACTAGAGCAGTGGAGAGTCAGGCAAGAGCAGACCTCCACTCTGAAACACTTCCTGACAGCGACCTAACCCTCTTTGTTGATGGCTCATCCTTCATTAACCGAGACCGTTCCAGCAGACCTCACTATGCGGATTTACCATTGTACACTCAGAAAAAATCCCATCCCATTATTCGGCACAGGCAGCTGAGTTATTGGCACTCACCCACGCTTGTAAATTAGGGGATGACAAAAAGACTGGCTGTATATAGTGACTCCGTTTACGCGGTTGGTGTAGTGTGTAGTTGAGCAGGTGTGTGGGCAGCTCGAGGATACTTGACTACAGCAGGATCCCCTGTTAAACATTGTGACTTGATTAGAAACTTGCTTGATGCTATGAAATTACCGTCAGCTCTTGCAGTAGTCAAATGTGCTGCACATACAGGAGGTAGAGAAATTGTCACAAGGTTATCATAAAACCAACCGTGTTGCTGAACAGGCAGCTGAAGCTCTGACCCCAGTTGAGTTTCATGCACTCCCTTTAGTGAATTGTAGTGTTTACTCCCTGGAAGACGTACTGACGTACATGCAAAAAGCAGCAGTCTCTGAACACCTGTTCTGGGTTTCCAGAGGATGCATGCAGGACCCCGACTCTAGCCTGTGGCACCAGGCGAGCTCTGGGAAAGTGGTTGCCCCCACGGATTTCATAACCTTGTTGTGTAGAGCGGCACACTGTGTTTGCCACTGTCCAAGGGGGGAGATGGTAAGAAAATTGTCAGCTGATTGGTTTGTTCCAAATTGTGCAGAACATTGTCAAAATTTCATTTATCAATGCCAGACATGCCAAGAGCACAATATCAAAAAAACGGAATTCAAACTCCCTGAGACCATGCCACCTCCGATGGGCCCGTTTACCCACTTGGTTATTGATTACATTGACATGATTGAACGGTGCGTGAACAAGCGATACTGCTTGGTTGTGATTGATAGATTTTCACGTTGGGTGGAAGCCTTTCCCACTGCTAATTAAAACGCCAGATCCATTGCGAAACATCTGGCTAACGAAATTTGTACGCGTTTCGGCGTTTGCACCACACTTTCATCAGACAATGGCACTCATTTCACAGCAGATTTGATCAAAGAGATGTGCAAGAGCTTAGGTATCAAACAAAAATTCTTATGTGTTTACCATCCTCAAAGTGCAGGAATTGTTGAAAGAGCTAACAGAACGCTAAAAAACACATTAGCCAAAGCATGCAAAGAGACAGGAATGAATTAGGTTGAATGTTTACCATTAGCTCTGATGAATATGAGGGCCTCCGTAAACAGAGGCACGGGCATTACACCCTATGAAATTGTGACAGGAAGACCAATGACTGTACCCTCAATGAGACCTCCAGGAGTATCTGGATTAGAAGGGTTTGATCAGGGGTTGAGTAAGTATTTGAAAGGACTAACTTCTGCTTGAAGACGTGTGTATTCACAGGTATGACAATCTCATGGTCCACCACCAGAAAACCAGGACATCATTGTACAACCAGGTGATCAGGTACTTGTAAAGGTCTACAAGCGCAAATGGAGACAGCCAAGGTGGCTGGGGCCGTACCAGGTGATCTTGAGTACACCAACAGCAGTCAAAGTGGAGGGCCGACAAGGTTGGATTCACCTGAACCATTGCAACAGGTTAAAAGATCCGAAAGAGGTGACTACAAATGGAGGAAGAATCGGAAGGCAACAGAGAGGTACGAGCTGTGGAGGGTTCTTGTCTTTAACAATAGGACTGACAATACTGACAATACTGAGTACTGTAGGTCTAGAACCTCTCTTATTCCATGATAAAAACTTCATTGATACTCGGATTGACCTGATAGGGGATACACATGTGCGACAAAGAAGAGAAACAGAGTGGAAGGCTTTTCGGCTTTGATGCCTCAGCAGTAAAAATTGCAGACCCATGGGCTGGTAGAAATATGTGGTTTCAACAACTGACCCATTCTGTAAAAATGGCAAGCAATAATGATTGCCCCTGTATAGTGAGAATTCCATCTCCTAGCATATGGCTTACAATTATGGAAACAATACCAGAACCATTGGCCGTAGTAAGTCAATTTGCAGCACTGTCATGGTTATATTATTAGCACTACTCCCCTATGGACGTTTGGGTATTCACTGCATTAGGTTTATATAGACCACCATCACAATGCCAATGGTTAAATCTGACCTACTAGAAACAGACAGCACAGGACCAGACGCAATGGACATTAAACCATTACAAGTACCTGTTTGTTTTTGTTCCAATGGAACAAACGGTGTAGGCAGAGTGTTTTTGGGAATAGCTGAGAACACTTGCTATGTGATGCAATTAGATGTACATAAAAGGGGTACTATCAATAGTATACATACTGTCAAATTTGACATCCCGAATCAGAGGAGTAAGGAACTGAAAGTGGTTAACCAAACTCTGATTGCAAATATGTCATCAGGTAATTTTAAGGATAATTGGTGGGTTTGTGGAGATAAAGCATATAGTTTCCTCCCTAATGGGTGGACGGGTGCTGTTATATGGCAACATTGAAACTTCCATATGATGATATGATGATTCCAGGTGCAGCAAAGGTTTGAATCAAATCATAGACAAGTTAATGATACACATGGAAGTAGGAATAGGAGAGAAATGGCCCAATTTAATAACATTGAGTCATATCATTGGAGAATATCATTAGGGGAAAAATGGGGTCTCGGATTATTTCCTTGGTACAGGGTAACATATTTGGCTGATCACATAGATAATATTGCTTATACATTGCAGGGTTTTGCAAATGAAACCATTAAAGGATTTGAGCTTTTGTCAAATACTGCTAGGAGTCATAGACTAACTCTATTGAAACATGAAATGGCTCTTGACTATATTTTGGCAAAACAATGAGGGCTATGCACTGCACTAAATTGGACAGGTGATGCCTGTTACACATTGATACCTGATTCCACCGATAATATCACCAATATCATCACAGCACTAGAACCTATTAGGGATGCTTTTGGTCCATCTAAAGATGCAGGTTGGTCTGCAACAAACTGGTTACAGGATAAATTGGGACCATGGGGAGCAACTTTAGTCCAGATGTTGTTACCTATCGTCGTAGTGTTTGGACTTACGTTTTGTTGTTGTACCATAATGTTGACCTGTGCGAAAGCTATGTTGTTGAAATGGGTCGGCGTAATGCTGCCAGATGGAAAAGGGGTAACCATGGCGCTATTATCGGCCGAATGCCCTACCCAGATGACCCTGCTGAAATTGGTGATTACAAGTTAGAGGACTGTCTGTTTGACAATGACTTTTGACAAAAACCCTGTCCCGGCGTATCTACTGAAGAAGGAATAAGGTAGGTTGGGTTATTGAGTGAATTCTAAATTCTACCCCGACGGGTATAGTGTTTGTTTTTCTCTAAATGTTGGTATCTTTTCAGATGTGTTCTGGAGATTGTGATCCACTGGGTGTGGAGCAAGCTGTTCCGGGATCCGCAGACTCCAGTTTTCTGTCTTCTTCTCATTGGATCCTGACCTGGATTCTACGTCATCTGGTGTCATGGAATCTCAGCCTGGCTCCTTTCATATTCTACCCTTATACACTCTTACACATTCATAATGTTTGGGGAATGTTTTTTCATGTTAGTGACAAAGGACTCGATTTTATACTTTCACTTATAATGTAAGATGACAGCGTGTTTATTTTTTCCATGATATGTTACTGAGTATAGATTTAGTGTGCAAGTTAGCTTAGTTGATATTTGTGATCCTTTCTGTCATTAGGTTTTCCCCATGCCTGGGTTTTCCATAGGATGACGGTGGGGACTTAGTGTCCTTTGGTCTTTTTCCAATCCTTAGCAAATGGTAGGATTGGTTGTTTTACCTTTGGGTTAAGTAGGATGTAATGAGGAAGTGTTGTTTTATGCTTTATATAGGGTGTTGAGACTGGTTAGTCTTAAAGGGGGGAAATGTGGAATATTAATTCATTATGCATATATATTACATATTAAGGATGCATAAATATATTCTATTTGCATAAATTAGGTTTATTAAATATGTGTTAAATATGTAGGTTTTGTGTATATGATATACAGGCTCTGCATAGGAGTTGGGGAAACGTGGTTAAAAATGTGGGGACTTCAGCTATAGCTTGTCCCCCTCTCCATCAGACCTCTTGCCAGCAAATCCTTGTTCTCCTTTTGGCCCCAGGCCCAAATACGGGCATTCTTTAGCTTGTGTCCTATGTTCCTAGGACTTGGAGCATTAAGATGAGAACCAGATGTTAGAAGAAAATATAAGGGGCCCCTCAAAATGTGTGTCTTTGTCATACCTAGGAACGTGCACGAGTGTACTTTGTCTGTGTATCACCTACAAGCTTGTAAGAAACTATTAGAATTATAGTACTGGTTTCCTGGAGTATTTATAATTGAGAAATTAGAATTAAGTGGACTCAACCCTCGAACCTGAGAAGTGGAACCTTTCTCCAGGTGCAAACACTAAGCCTCAAAAATGTTAATACACTAATCAGAATTGCAGGCTCAATCAACAGGGCCTAGTGGCATGTCCATGTGCTTATTAGGAAATAAAGCTTTTGGAAATTGGGTATTATATTTCTTATATTTCTAATATGTTTTGTCAGTGTGACAGTATAAAGGTCAGGTTTTTGACCCAAAGAGCATATGTAGTAGTATTCTCTTATCCACTTATGTAATGTATTACTGTACTGTTTTGAATTTCTTTCACCAGGGTATTCCTGAAAGGGTTATCTGGAAAGTAAGTGCTGCTTTTACAAAGTTTCAAATTATTTTCCTGAAAACCCTAATTAATCCCTCCAGTGTAAAACAAACAGTCATGTAGTCTCTGTTTATGACAGCTTGTGTGTTGTCTGAGGGTAAAGTTTGAACTGGGACACAGAAGTACATGTTGGGTGTATGTTTTTAGAATTGTGTGTGAAGATTTGAGAAAAAGGTGAGTTGTTCCAGGAATTGTGTCTAAGCAATTGAGAAAAACAGTAATGTGACAGACATGATGGTGACTGGTTGAAGTTGTAGCAGCCAACCGCCACCCTCTGAAAGTTTAAGACCTTTTCCAACCATGGTTAATCACGGAAGTATTGTTGATTTTGTGATGGTGTTTTCCAATATCTAGCAGCTCTAATCAGCCTGAATCATCAGAGTCTTGCTTGGGGTTTGACAACAGTCTGGCATGAAATAGACAAACTAACAGCCTACCAAGATGGGGTACAATGACATCAGAAATGCAAATGTAACTATATGCGTGAAGAGTACATGTATTTATGACATTTGCACTTTTGCACTGCCTGTTTTTGTCCTCGCACTATATGTTCATCGGAGCAAAGCAAATTCCTTGTATGTGAAGTACTACTTGGTAACAAATCTGTTTCTGATTCTGATTCTTTGTGCTATTCTGCTTGAAGTGATATACGAGTCTCTAGACATTTATGGACCACATACAGTGGTCTTTCTCCAACACGTGCACATTTTGTAATTAGAATTTGATACACACTTAGAAATATATTTGGTGACAGTAGGACAAAGGTGTTCAAAGATATGGTGATTTCAAAATCTCAAGTATAATACTGAACTGTAGCACCCCCCAAAAAATATTGGGGAAGTGTTTTGGTGGTCATAGGCCTTTAAATTAAACAAGTATCATGTTAGTGCCCCATATGCTCCATTTTCTACAAGGGTGTTGGTGACAACTTGAGAGATAGGATTCGTCGGTTTTCAGAATTGATTTATTGCTTTGACCTTTGACCTTTTGACAGCTGCATATGTGTAAGAATATGAAAATGATTTTTTGA